>JARBWK010000003.1:50794061-51088887 GCA_030556195.1 Anolis apletophallus | reverse complement strand
CCCATTTCTCTGGCCAAAGATCAAAATCACTTCAGTGTCACCCCCAACCCAGTGTGTTCCCTACGTGTTAGTGCTTGAAAAAAATCTATACTTGCCGATTCCTGCAGACCTCAGGGCGTCTCCTCGTCACCACTGGTTTCGTCGGATTACTCACTAGGTGCCCAGGACATCCGCCACCCCGACTTTCTCTGCTTTCTGCTACGGATTGCTCACTAGGCACCTGGAAGGTACTGTTTTTGCTTGCCGGGTTTCTCACTAGGCGGCTTTCTCAAGCTGCCCCGGACTTTCTCTGGTCTCTGGGTTCACCCGACAGTAGCGGCAGTTGCGTCTCTCGTGTCAGCAGGCGTTGGTTTGGGACGAGCCAGGCAGCCGGTCAGTTAGTGGGGCCCTGTCTCCAGCCCTCCTGGAGTCGTCTCACCCCCTCCTCGCTCGCGAGAGCCGTCCAGGCAACTGGATTGCGTCGTCCTCGCCACAGACCCGTCTAAATTGCCTTTTAGAATCACGTCGGGGTCACCAAGATGTAGCAGCAAATTGGGAGTTATGGAACTCCAAGTGGCAAGTTACCTCTTACCAACACGGAGGCATGGACGTGCGGGCGCAGGTATGAGGAATAAAGCAACAACTTTACTGCTCTTGATGAAGTCAAAAAAGATTTATTGATTAACACCAGCTGGTGGGGTTGCCCACAGAACGTGCTGTTGAAAGGGCAAAGGCCCAGTCATTCTTAACACAAAGCTTTTATACCCTTCATGGCGGCATCCACAAAGCCCGCCCTCCCTTCATAAACATTTTACAAACATCATTGGCTGGTGTCACAGAACATTTCATTAATCCAATAAAACATAACATTTTCATTTGCATCACATCTTAATCCCCTCCTATGAGTTAGAACAATGAACATTTCTATGGTAGTCTTTCCCACAGTACATCTATCAGTGGCTGGGACTCTCATGTTCCCAACTAGCAACATTTGGCTTCTACGGACTCCTTGCCAGCAACGGAGGGGCAGAATCCCTCTGCTCATGCGCAGTTCTTATCCATTTGGCACTAAGGTAAACAAACCTCACGCCTTGTAGACCAATCTGAGCCTCGTTATCTCGCTAGGCACGGGGTGTACTGGCAAATCACAGCATGGCCAGAAGCACCAATCACAGTGTAACATTCGCCCAGCCAGTGCCTGCTTGATTCTTGGCACAGAAACCCTCTTTTCTAAGCTCTACACGTGTGCAGCATCACTCTCTGACTGTACTTCTGCTGGAAAAGTACCAAAACCGCTTTAATAAGAGATACAGACAGGTGCTTAAATCGTAAATATGAAATGTATGGGGACACACAATAAACCTGAAATGCTCAAATCAAATGTACATATTACAAATTTGTTAATATTTCATCCATTTTTAAAAACTTCTTTGACAGCGTAAAAATGTGTTTTTCCCCTACTCTCTAGTACATATATTTTCTCAGTAGTCTATCTAGTCATACAGTCACATTTTATAATTTCAATGATGTGCACTCCTTTACAATTCTCCCCAAATGTGACAATATATTATTTTCATTGCGTACTGTTAAATGAATATTTGATGGCCCTATCAGAAAGACAGGCTTTGGGAAGACAACAGAAGATGGCGACTGACCTTGGGGACGCCGAGGAGGAAGCCACCCTTGGGCCTTTCCCCCAACGAAACTTTAGAGGTCGCAGTCGCAAGCGTGGCCGGCGTGCGGGGAGGAGACGATGCGGTGTCTTCTGAGGACCTTGACTTCGGCACTCTTCATCAAGGACTTCCGGGCCCTAGAGGCGGGCTGGCAGAGCTCCCCCAGAGCATTCTGGGAGTCACTACAAGGACATCGGAAACCAAGACGGGGCTTCCCCCCGGATGTGAACTTCAGCGGGGTGGTGCCCGCCATCGACGCTTTGGCACCAGGATTTTTTGGGGCGTGAGCTCCGGGTGCTGGAGCCGAACGGCAACACCCAAAGTGGAACTAGCGAACCCACTGTCCTTCCTACCTGGAGTCCACCTCCCATCTTCAGGTGATACACTCCCCCTTCCTGGAACTCAGAGGAAAACAGCCATCCTGAGCCAGCGGCCCTTTATGAAACTGCCTCTTTCTAGGATGCCTCAAGCATCTTTGGGTCTGACTTGATCTTTACTGTTAGTTATTTATTTATTCACTTTTAGAATTTATTAGTTAGTCTTGTTAACACTGTATCTGTTTTTTGAATTTTATGCATACTATCGTAAACCGCTCCGAGCCTCCGGGGAGTGGCGGTCTATAAATGTGAAGCATAAATAAATAAAATTATTATTTTGCTTATATTGTGTATCTCGGGTTTCTCCCCCCCCCCTTTTTCATTTTTAATTTAAAAAATTATAAATACTGATGTTCAATTCTTTGTTTGGTATGCTACATAAGTTAATCAATATAGTATAGCAACTGTGCTTAGACATCTCCTTTGCTAAAGGGAAGTACATCAAATTTACTGGGGCAATATAAAGGTTTATAATGTTGTGAAATAAATGCATTACTTACAAATGGGGAAACTTTGAAGGTAGAAATTGAACTTTAAATTTAGGACAAAGGGAAAGAGTGATTCAGCCCAAACCATAATGTTTAATTGAATACACCTTTTGGTTGGGAAGAAAGCAACATGACTATGAGCTTGTTGTGGTATTTTAATAGGAAATCAACCATAGAATCATTTGGCTATGGCATGTACATTAGTTATGCTGCTGGTAAAAATAAACACATAAACATGGGATTCGCATCTCATCTATGTGTCTGACACATCAAATGTCTTCCAATGTACAGCATATTATTAGAAAAATAGTTATTATGATATACAATCTTCTGCCAGGTGCACATCTGTTTTTCTCTCTCCTGTGTTCAGGTATTCTCCTGTGGGATCTTGCATGCAGAGTCTTGTTATTATGGCTCACGCCCCTTGAGTCATTATTGCTGCTAATCAATGGGATTAGAGGTGGCATTCTTGTTGCATTTTAGACAGTTACTGGGAATGTAATGTTTTTAAATAGTGAATTTCGGTTCCCGAGCCTAAAGTTGCCTAACTAGAATGAAACCTCACCATTGAAAAGAAAAGAGATCTTATTACTACATACTCAACTAATTCTGCACATTTTTGTGTCGCCCTGCAGGGTGCTGAACTGTGGCAATTGCATGATGTAACAGGTATGGGCTAGAGTGCACCTAATCCCTTTCATGTCAGTCTAAAGCCCAGTCAAGCTGGTTTTATGGTGTGAAAATGAAAAGGCAATTTGTACCAAATCTTGAGCCCCGAATATCTTGTCAAGCAGCTAAAACACCTGGAAATTGACTACTGTGTTTAACCCTATAGGACTCTGACAGTAGTTTTGTTCTGAAATCCATTTTTATTACTTCTGAGCAGTTGTAGTTTGCAGGTAAAACTTCTTACCGAGGCCCAGGCAGTTGATTGATTGTCCAAAATTTTGGGTTCTCTTGGCATGCTACAGCTCCCAGTTGGTCCAATGAAACATGCAGGAGTTGAAGGCAGGAATAGAAATGGATTTATTCAGCAATAGTGAACACCAGGGATAGCTATTCTCAAATCCATCATGTTTTCCAAGTACATAGATGGGCATTATATAGAGAAATGCACCTATTTGATAACATGACAAACAGAAAGGATTGGCGCAGGTCCAAAATCCATGGTTTGATTGGGTGTAGGGACTCATTCATTCCTGGCTGCTCTTTGGCTGTAGGTTTAAAGGTCTGCGAATGTTGGCTCTTAATTGGCTGAGCCATTTGGTGGGAATTGAAGTAAACTGTCATTTGTTGCATTTTAAGCTTATACAACAAAGAGGGGGAGTTGCTAATAAGCAACACAACACAAAGAGTGTAGGCAAATATGCGGTAATAACAAGTTTTTTTGGGTATTCAAAAGTGATAATACACATTCATCAACAATATGATCACAAATTCAAAATAACATATACATCTCGAGCATGCCCGCAGTGGGCTCCTACCCCATACGCCAATAGCGTCAGTCAATGTCCAAGATAATTCAGGTTCCAAAGGGAAGAGTTCAAGGGTTCATTGAGTGAGTTGGAGAGTTGTTTGCGGTGAAGCCCAGTAGCGATTTCAAATCATATTTGTAGTGAAGATTATCGCTGGACTGCCTAGTGTATCGATGGGCTGACAAGGATAACGCTGTACAATGGTCCCAACTCCTGTTTCGACCCTCCACAACGGGTCTTTCTCAAGGCCATAAGTATAAGGCAAAGCAACTCGTTTCCATCCTGGTGCAAATGCAAGGTCTAGATCATAGAGGCTAATGCGTACTTCTACGTCATGACTCACCATTTCTTTGAATTGTCGACACGGCTTGTCGGCTCTCTCCTGTTAGGACAGCCTACCCGCTGGGCTTGGGCACAACCCGTTTGGTTTGTCCCCCCCCCCCTTTACTTCACCTAGAAATCCATCCTTACTCAATGAACCCTTGAACTCTTCCCTTTGGAACCCGAATTATCTTGGACATTGACTGACGCTATTGGCGTATGGGGTAGGAGCCCACTGCAGGCATGCTCGAGATGTATATATTATTTTGAATTTGTGATCATATTGTTGATGAATGTGTATTATCACTTTTGAATACCCAAAAAACCTTGTTATTACCGCATATTTGCCTACACTCTTTGCATTTTAAGCTTGTCTGATTGTGTCCACCGTCTGGAGGTCTGGAAGGAATGCGGCCAGGTTCAGGGAACAAAGGGTAGTTGATGGGCTTACTTCTAGCGGCATAGGTTCTAGGAAATGTCTGGATGTTGTACAATAGGTGAGGTGGGACTTCTTCACATGGCTATTTTGGGCTGTGCCATTGCGCCGGCAATTGCTAGCAAAAGGGAAGGTGCGCGGGATGGCTAGTGGTGCCCCACACACCTTTTCTCCTTACCCCACCACATGGTGGGGACAGGACAGGGTGCATAGACATGTGCATTTGCCCTATCCATCCTGGATAGTTTACCAGCGTCTTCTTGTAGAAGATATACTTACCGCTTGGACTACTCAGTCCCCACTGTGAGGACATCAATTGTTACCTGTTGGCCTTGGAAAAGACCCCCGCGGGGGTTGAAACGAGGGTGGACTCCTCAGTATCGGCGTCCTCGTTGGCTTTTACTCATTTGGATCTTACCTGGTAGAGCACCACCGGAACGACGACCATCAATGGCTGCATAACCCGGTTTATCCAGGCTCCAGTGTATTTCCTCCATTGAATGTCTCCTCTTATCAATACGCCCATTGTGGATTACAAATACTCTTTAATGGGTTTGGATTACAAACAGCAAGAAGCGGCTTAGCATCGACAACCCCTCTCCGTTAGCAGACTGCAGTGTCCCACCTGAACTACGGAACTCTATCCAGGAACATTGACTGCATATTTGATTGGTTTTGGGACTAGATTATACTGCTTGTACGGGTAGGAACCCCATTTGGGTCTTTATTTTGGTTACCCTACCTGGGTTGTCTGATTTGATAATACACATTGATTTACTTTGAATACTAGTTCTGTGTTGTTGAACATTGTCACAGCAACCGTCCCCATTGCACTTTGTTTACATTATGCTGTCACTATCCCCATCATATGGGAGAAAGGATGGCAACGCGTGTTGCCCCGCTGCTCTTTCCCCCTTCATACAGGGAGCTACCCAAAATATATTTTCCTCCCTGTAGTGGTGGAGGAAGCGCCTTTCAGTGCTTCCATCCCACTTTGGGAAGAATGTGGGCAGGGCCTGCCATGCATCATATATATATATATATATATATATATATATATATATATATATGGCCAATTTTGCAGCCCTTCTCTTCCACAATAATCTTGAGCCTCCCAGTTAAAAAAAAAACCCCAAAACAAAAACAGAATGTTTTTGTTACTCCTTAAAGAATGAAGTTTTTTGGAGAAACCCCCCACCTACCTTCCCAATCTGTTCGTACTCCTCAAAAACAGAAGAAGAAATGGCCTTTTGTCACTGTCAGTTGAAATGTGTTTGGTTGATGTTTAGCGTTTGGAGTGCTGGTGGCAAAATGGGTTCACACTGCCCGATTTGGGTAGCTCCATTCTAGGAGTCGAGGCTGGTATAAGAAAATATAAACCACATGATTCATTTATTAAAAAAACAGTGATTTGTCTTCCATGTCAGTTGGAAGAGACCTCGTGGGCCGTCTAGTCCAACCCCTTCCCAAGAAGCAGGAAAATTGCATTCAAAGAGCCCCATCCTGCCTCTGCTCAAAAGCCGTCAAAGAAGGAGCCTCAATCACACTTCAGGGCAGATAGTTCCACTGCTTAACAGCTCTCACAGTCAGGAAGTTCTTCCTCATGTTCAGGTGGAATCTCCTTTCCTGTAGTTTGAAGGCATTGTTTCATGTCCTAGTCTCCAGGGCAGCAGAAAACAAGCTTGCTCCCTCAAATTATGTACATATCAAATTCACCTCCTTGCTGATATGAAGACCACCAATGCTTACTGCTTTACACACTGAAGGACTCTTCAGTGAAGATGGATGTAAAGAAGCATGGCTTCTTACCATTTGGCGCCTTAGATTTTTCTGAATTTTGCCAGTTGTTGCCTCCACATCCACTTGCACCACTTTTTTTGGGGTGTGTGTGTGCTTTGTAGCAATTTCTTGATTATGCACTAGTTCTCTTCCAAGTTTTTTAAATGGAGCATATAGCCAGCTTTTCTTATCCATGAATACTGAGATGTCCATAAGGAATCCTGAAATCAAATCCCAGCAGATACTAAAGTTACCACTGTAGTCAGTAGGTGGTTTGTAGGACAATTTCACCCTTCTCTTTTTTTTAAAAAAAAAGTATTATAGTGCTATGCTGTAAACATGCTCATGTTCTATAACTCAACATGAAAAACACAAAAACAGAGACCGTAGGAAGCTTTAACTCTATTTCAGAGTTAAAAAGAAATCCACTCAATTGTAGGAATCAAACACAACTGATCAAATGCAAATGCAACACATCTGTTTGTGGGAGACATATTTCTCTTCCCACTATCTCCTGCCCCATTTTCTTTGGATGTTACAATTTCTCTTTATAGGTACAGAATCCACAGTATGAGCTTGCTTCTTGTGATTGGCTCCATCGGTAGCCATTTCTTAAATGTGTAGAAACTCTGATTTTATTGTGTGTTGTCCATTGAGTTAAAACAGAGAATTTTTTAAGCCTAAGTGAGTTTTGATTAAAAGCAAGGAAAGAGATTAATTCTGCTCTTCCTCAACCTAACCCAACTCCACTCCACAAACAATCCCTCCCAAATGTACAGCCTTCAATGAAAGCCGTCTGATGTCCTTTTCAGAGAGGTTACTTGCAACATGACCTTAATGGCTCCATCAGTAGCTTTAGGCCTGAGGGACACTGTTAGAGTTCATTGTCTGCAACAGCATTGTGAAAATTGGCAGCGCTGGCACTTGGGTGGAAAAGTACTTATTCTCCATCCGGGATTGTGGATGCCATGTGTATTGTTGTTGTTACTGCCCTGCCTGGCAGCCTTCCCAGGCATTGCATTAGCATTAGACTCTTGCCAGACTGCCAGAACTGGGCTGTCCTCTTGGGCATTGAATTTGTGCCAAGGTAAGTACATGCAAGGAAAATATATTAGCTAAGGAGGAAAGTCATGAAAGGCCCAGTTGCTTTTTAAAAAGTGCCTTTTATTCATGTTACAGAATACAACATGATGTGGAAACTTCTGAAGTTCCAAGGTGACATCCCTTTCATGAAAGAAACGCAAGCAAGAGGAGAAGCTTGGAAATAAGAAAACAGTCTGTTATTTTTTCAGTTCTAGTAATAATTTTGGGTATTATATATTTCAAGAAACATGTATCTTTTCTTTTGGTCTTTTATGCCTGGAGAGCAAGGATTAGTATTTACATTGCTTTGATGCGGTAAATAATTTTAACAGATAAATGAAGGAATTCCTGGTCTTTACTGTTTATTAAAGGCAGAGTGCCAATTTCAGTAAAAACAAGGGGACAAATTCACACGTCATTTCAGGAAGGTTGGTTTTTAGAAACCTTGTCCTAAGAGAACCACACCACTTATCCTTATATGTTTGTAATGATGTTCTTGTCACTGGGCTTTTTTTTATAACAACCCCCCAAAGTTTTAAATCACCGGAGAGTGGCTGAAATTTCATAATAATAACAACAACAATAATAATACATCACGCAGTCCTAGACGCTTGGGAAGTGTTCGACTTGTGATTTTTTGATACAAAATCCAGCATATAGATCTCGTTTGCTGTGTGACATATTGTAGTTTTGTGTCAGTAAAATAATAATAATAATAATGCCAACTATATTTTTATGCCCGCCACCATCTCCCCGAAGGGATTCGGGTGGCTTACAAGGGGGCAAGCCCATGTTACAAATAAAAAAGAAAGCATTAAAATCAATCAAATAAAAAAAATGTTGCACCGTAGACCTGAAGGATCCCTCAATAAACCACTTGAGACCAACCGTGATTAAATGCTTTATTTAGAATAAATGAATAGAGTAAAGTAGAAAGAAATATAGTCTATTGATGCTCCCAAGCATCAAGGTATTGCAAAGCAATAGTCCAAAAGTAAAACAGGATCAAAAGAGTCTTGATGCCCCAATGGGCTAAATTCAGGAAATAGTTCTTGGCACAAGGCTTGGCAAACAGTCCCAAGGCTGGAAGGCCCAATGGCCCAGGCAAGGTTCCGTGAAGACTTGGCTTGAAGCTAAACGTTGGCGAAAGATGCCCCACATCTCTAAGACCCAACTTAAATACCGTGTTTCCCCGAAAGTAAGACAGCGTCTTACTTTCTTTTGACCCCCAAAATCCCCACTACGGCTTACTTTCGAGTACGTCTTATATTGGGCGACGGTACCCGAAAGTAAGACAAAGTAAGACTTACCGCGGGCGGCATGGCGTGGCCGTGGCTGTGCGACGAGGGCTCCCAGAGGGGCTCAAAGGGGCCCGGAATCCTCCTCCTCTTCCTCCTCTTCCTCCTCTTCCTCCTCTTCCTCCTCTTCCTCCCAGCGGCGCCTTCCATCCTCTTCCTCTTCCTCCTCTTCCTCCCAGCGGCGCCTTCTCCCTCTCGCCAGCCGCCCCCTCCCTTCAGTGAAGGGAGGAGGGCGGAGCCGGCGCCGGCGAGAGGGAAGAAAGCGCCGGCGGAAGTCCCGCCTGCAGGGCGACTCAGGCGTCTTTCCCCGCCGCCGCCCCGCTCGCCTGTGCTCCAAACACGCCGGTTCCGCCCCCCTCCCTTCACTGAAGGGAGGAGGGGCGGAGCTGCCACCGGCGAGAGGGAGAAGGCGCCGCTGGGAGGAAGAAGAGGAAGAGGAAGAGGATGGAAGGCGCCGCTGGAAGGAAGAGGAGGAAGAGGAGGAGGATTCCGGGCCCCTTTTGAGCCCCTCTGGGAGCCTCTCATCGCACAGCCACGAAGCCATGCCATGCCGCCCGAGGTACGTCTTACTTTCGGGGTACGGCTTATATAAGCCGACCCCTCTGACACCCCCGATACGTCTTACAATCGGGGGTGTCATACTTTCGGGGAAACACGGTAGGTCTCACAGGCTTTGATCCTTACGACGCAAAGGTGCGTCGTAACTGGTTCTCATGAACTGATCCCCGGCTGGGCTTTCTCAAGCCTCCTGCATCAGAATGGTATGCCACCTCATTAGTGACTGCACCTGGATGGAAAGGAGTTAACCCGACTCCACTTTCCCAGAGCTTCTTATCGGCCCGGGATGGAGCTGAGCTTCGCCTGTCCTTGAACGTGGATTGAACTGGAGGCCCCTGCAGAGGCTTGCTTTCGGTTCTAGCTGGAATCTCAGAAACAACATGGCTTTCGTCTGGTTTGGCTAAGGAATCAGGCTGGGGTGTGACAAAAAATAACACAATCACAAAACATCATCTTAAGACAATAAGGCTGAGATAGCAGTCAAAACTGGGATCAGGGTCAAATAAGTGCAATAATTCCAAAATGGAGCCAGTGGGAAGTGTGGAATTAAAATGAACAGAGGCTGAGGAATACCCTTAAAATACAGAAATGTAAGCAAAGAACACCTAAGCCACACTCAAAACTGAACTCTCCCTAGCCACCCAAAAGCAGCATAAAATCAAATTGGGTTTTTGCAATAGAAATTGTAGTGGGAAAGGAGGTAATTAAAACGTGTTTGTATCCTAGCCAAATACCCTGTTACCCTCTTTTAATTGCATTTTACCTACCTAAGAATTTATAATGCTAGAGTTAAAGCTACACCATGTTGGTACGAATATTAGATTGGTAGATGCTAATGCCATAACAAAACTGTAAATGAGTGCCAGCCACCAGCAGAGATGCTCATGTTGTCCTGGTTGTGTGTGTTGCCCTATAAATCACTGAGCCTAAATAGAGGAATCCTCCTGCTAACTGACAGCTTTATAGCAACCCCAACATTTTCACTGCTAAAAAAAGACCATCTTCTGTGTTCAAATGCCATCTTCCTACGATACTCACAGAGCTAGCTTTCCATAGTCCGCTCTCTGGTTCTCTCTCTCTCACACAGCTTACCTATATCTAATACTCTTTCTTTTTTTAAAAAAAAAATTATCTTACCTGTATATCCTGTCTTGTAGAGAATGTGAATGCACTGCTCAGAATACTTATTTACCTCTTTCATATTACAAGCAGTCCCCAAGTTACGAACAAGATAGGTTCTGTAGGTTTGTTCTTAAATTTAATTTGTTTGCAAGTTGAAACAGGCATATTTTAAAAGTATAGCTCTAGCTCTGTGTGTGTGTGTGTGTGTGTGTGTAGCTTTGGATAGAATAGGGAAGGGTTAACACCCCTATGGTGTTCGTTTTACTGTTTGTGTCCCTATTCAGAAGATTTCACCTCACTTTCTGTCCCTGTGAGAATTGGATTTTGGAAAAAAAATGACTTGTGGAAGCAAGGATTGGAAATAAAGCTTCACTGGAGATACCTTTCCCCCAAGGTAACACTTTCAGGAGCGAGTTTCCCTTCTGAGGGGTAGATTTCTCTTACTTCCTGTCGTCTCAATCCCATTCTTACCTATGATTAATTTGTAAGTCAGATGTTTGTAACTCAGGGACTGCCTGTATAATCAAATGGAATATTAACTTTAGCACTTTTGGAACTTCTCATACTTGATGGTTAATTTATTTATTTATTTGTTCGATTTCTAGGCCACCACTCCCAGGGTGGCTTGGGGCGGCTCACAAATTAAACAGAACACAGCAGATAAAACATTAAAACATTAAAAATTAAAACATTCAAACATTCAAACATTAAAGCATTGAGCAACAATATTTGACATAAGATTGTCAGATATGGTTAGGCCAAGTTAGGTTGCGAAGGCTTGCCGGAACAACCAGGTCTTACAAGCTTTCCAGAAAGCCAAGATGTCACGGAGTAATCTGATCTCCGACGGTAAGGAGTTCCAAAGTGTGGGGGCAATAATGGAGAATGCCCTTCTCCTCATCGAAGTGAGACGGTAGACTTTGGCACTCGGGATAAGGAGAAGATCCTGGTCTTCTGATCTTAGTGATCTCGTGGGACAGTATGGGGTAAGGCGGTCCCTCAGGTACACTGGCCCCAGACCATACAAGGCCTTGAAGGTCAAAACCAGCACTTTGAAAGTTAATTCTGTTCAAGGAGTGACAATGAGTACAAATCATTGGCAAGCCTAGCAAATGTATTTAGCATTTAATACATTTTTTGTTTTGTTAATATCATGGTTATGTGCTGACAATAGCTTTTTAAAAAGAAGAACAAGGTTCACAAAATTACAAGAGAGCTAGAAACTGCCAGGGTAATGTAAAATTTGTTGGCTCTTTAGCATTACATTTTTATAGTTCCTAAAACCTAAACTTTGGCCAAATTCTGCACCTGAAGTCATAACTACAAGGTCTCACTAATCATTTCCCCAATGGCAGTTCTCTGGACCCACCCATTTGCTGGTTGGTGAAGTGTGGGGGAAGCAGTTGGCAAATGTCCAGCTACTTTTCCATATGGGTACACAGTAACTGATATCCACAGAGACTTTCAGAAGATGTCATTGCTCTTTTGACCAGCTATAGAAAAACAGTTGGATGTTTATCTGCTCCTCCCTCTCCTCTCATGGAGAAATTGATTTTTGGACAAAGTTCCAGGCTTCCCCTCCACAATGGCTGTAAAAGTCTGAAGGTTGCTATCAAAAATTAATATTCATCAGCGTTAGATTTGCTTTGGACATCCTGGGGCTGGGTTCAGGCGATACAAACTGTAATGAATTTGTTGGAGAGCAAGAGACTCCAGTGTGGCTTGGTTTGTGATCATCTAACTTTAAAATTGGACCCACTGAATTTTAAACAGAATGCCAAATTAGGCACAGCATTAAGATAGCATTGCATGGGAAGATAAATCTTGGAAGAGCAGTAGAACAGAGGTGAATGTGAAAACATATGTTGTGTGGCGACACCATGGTTATGGCCTTCTAAAACAGGATTGAAAATCACCATAGTCTTGGAAACCTCATTTGGGGAAATATAATGCTAAATTTTGAAAATAAAGCATATTTACAGTCAATAAACTCAGTGAATTGCACATTGACTCCCCTTTGTTCACCATAGATGAAGGAGGATGCTATACTCGGCTGTGGAACTATCTCCCAAGTGATGTTAGATCTGCCCCCTCCCTGCTGTCCTTCAGGAGGTGGGTGAAGACTTGGATGTGGAACAAAGCTTTCCCAGAATAGGCTGTGATTGATTATAGTATGAATTGAGTGACCACGTTTTCAGATTGAGTTGAATTTGTTTTAAATGGCAATGTTGTGATTGAGCCTGCAGCTCTGCCTGTGAGTAGGGCTGGGGAGGATGCTGAATCTACAGCGTCTGAGTGTAGTATGGAACTGGGTGGGGCTGAGAGTAACCTAAACGCTGGAGCAGGCAGAAAGAGGGCTGCAAGTGATTCCAGCAGGGAAAGTTTGGCACAAAGAAAGATAGTACGGCAAATACTTATGGCTCCTACTGACCTTGAGTCCTTTGAGGGGTTTTCCAGGGATGGGGAAAGATCGTCAGAAGACAGTGATACTGAATTAGACTGGACTCAAGTAAAGGAAATTCAGGATGTGTGTGATGCAGACACAAGTAGTGATACTTTTCTGGGGTTTGATAGTGATCATAAGTGGCCCTCTGAAACCTCAGGGAATGATTGGGATATGCTAAGTTTTGAAAGACGCTGGAGATCTTGGAGGGACTCACAAAGGGTTTCAGCTGCAGACAGAGAAGCAGCTGCATCATCTAATCAGGGGGAGTTGTCCTCTTCGGGCGAGTCTGATCTCTAGGTGTATTTAATGTGGACTTTTTGGGAGTTTCCTTGTGGTGAGCAAGGAGTTGTTCCTGGTATCCTGTGTTATATCCTGTTTGGTATCCTGATATCTTGCATCGTGTTCCTGATCCAGTGTACTTGTGAGTTGAGGTTTTACTCTGCCCTTTTGGGCTGAGATGCTGCTGCCGCAGTTGGGAAAGGTGGGTGGTTTTGGGTTACAATGTTTTGTTTTCTGTCCAGCTACAGCCGTGTGTTCCTTGTGGCGGGGTTTGAACTCCGCTGGACTTTCTGTGAGTGTCACAAGCTACAAGAATTGTATTGTATATATGGAGGGAGGTTGACAATGTGTTTTATGGGGATTACGATGAATGTTGTCCCCATGCATTTAGCTCCTGTGGATGTCACGATGCAAGGACTCGGCCGGCCCCTTAATCACACACACACAGACGGTAATCAGCTAACTATTTATTGAATAATAAAGAACAGGTGAAAAGGTAATTGTCCATAAAAATATTGAAAAGTTCAATCCAAAGAAAGAGTCCATAGTAATCCAAAACAATGGCTTGGCATAAGCTCGGTAGAAGGCTTGGCAAAAGACTCCGCAAAACAATGCAGAACAAGGAACAAGGCAAAGTTCACACAAGACCAAAGAAACTTCTTGGCAAGGCATGAGCCGGCAACTTGGCTCCGTGGTCCTCAGCTCGCTTCACTCCGTGTAGAATAGAAGTGGCCGAGCTACTGAGGATCCGTTCCCACGGATCCTATACTTAATCCACTTGGCGAGGTCCCCAACGCTCTAGGCTTCGGCGCCAATCTGTGCTACGGGACCTCGCACTTCTCTGGCACTCTAGGCTGCGGTGCCAACCCCTCCTGCTGGACTCGATGCTCTCTCTCCTATCGAAGCCCCGACCTTGCCTCCCAGCACCTGCCTCGCTATCTTCATGAGAGCCAGACTCCCTTTCAGCTTCCATGGGTTCATCCTCCAATGTTTCCCTGATTCTCTCCTGCGACCCGAAACCACCTGGCTTCTCATAACAATCGTCACTATCAACACTCTCTGAATCAGTCTGACCTTCCCAGTTATCATAACCGTCCGGCCATCCATCATCCCAAGCCAGGCTCTCAATGGGAGAGGAAGGCCCAGCTAACTCATTAACCCCTTCCTTCATTTCCTCATCAGCTGCGGCAGGCTCCAATGCAAGTGGGACCCCCGGTGCTGCCCCCTGCCCCCCAGGCACAAAAGAGAACTGGGTTGCTACAGTGGACCTTGGATTGTCTCCTCGTTTCTCCGTCTTTCTCCTGCCCACGACTCCGGACCGGTTATTGACTACACTATTGGCTCAACCCTCTGAGGACGTCGTAGATGACGTCTCTACTTTGCTTTTGATCCTTTTTTCAGCAATTTTTGGATTTCTCCGTGGGATTTTTAGGTTTTGGCCAATTAGGCTAGATTTTTGTTAGTCCCATTCCCATTGCTTGTACAATAAACTCTATGTTATTCCTTTTTACTCTTGGGTTTGGCTTGAATTGGCATCTGCGTCTCGACAGGCAATGTATTTGTATGTAATTTGGTGTTTAAGTTTTTAATAATGTTGTTGTAACAGGGTTTAATTTGTATAGCATTGAATTTTTCCTGTAAGCCGGTCTGAGTCCCTCTATAGAGGTGAGAAGGTCAGGGCGCAAAAATTTTAAATAAATAAAATAAAAATAAATATTTCCTCCACCCTCTTGAGGTAGGCTTCTCTCTCCCCCCCCCTTTATTGTCTATTTTTCTATTTTGTCACTAATTGTTTTATATAACTTTATGGCACATATATTCTTTAAAAAGAGAAAGGCACAAGATTGGTAAGGAGGATGTAGGCAGAGAGAAGATGGAAAGAAGAAGGGAAGACGGAGAAAGATGTAGGAACAAAGTGCTGTTTCTATTGTATTGAAGGAAAAAAAGAAATAATCAATGGACAGTTAATAATAACCCAAAAGTTGCTATTAGCAACTTTTCAACACTCAGAGGAAGGAAAATGTCCCTAGACAAGCCTTGACATGGAAAAATTCTAATTAGGAATGTTGCACCAATAAAACTCCACAAAGCATAAGCTTCACTTTGCCAAATAAATTCACCTGTATGTGTGCAAAAAAGAAAAAGAATAGAAACAACCATACCTGAACATAGGCAGGAATAAGTCAAAGAGTAAAGTTTCCATAGCCAGAGCAAGAATTATTTAGGTAAACAAAGATAAGCTTGCTGTTTTCTCTGATGCCTGTGCATCTGTCAAAGCCAAACAGAACTGACAGACCTACTCAAAGATGCCATGTTCATGTTAACAATGGTGTCATCACAATAACAAAAACTATCCATCTCTTACCACTCCCTACTTGTAATGTATACTTTTGTCTGAAAGCAAGTTGACACCTTTAAACCCATTCTGGGCACCAAGATTTGTGCCCAAGTGTTTGTTGGCAATGCCAAATATAATTTAACAGTGCTAATTATATTTTCAGGGATTTGTTCTGCTAGTAAAACCATTGTGATCTAATTAAATTAATTAAGAGTTCTTAAATTGACACTTGAATAATTCTGAGATAATTATTTAATTTTAAATAAAAATATTTCTTAACTTTGCCTTGCTCTGTCCTACCAGCGAAATGTTTCCTCCAGTATACTTGAGGCACTGGTCAATCTGGTGTCTCAGTACCTTCACGAGGCTTCCATAAAATCGAAAGCTCTTCATCCTAAAGCTTCTCTAAACTCCATTTTAGTTTCACACTTATTAATGCATCTTAATGGTTTCATTCCACAAATGACACTTGAACTAATATATCCCCTTTCATCTCTCTGACAGGAATGTGATACAGTAATTCTTTGTTAAAATGTAGATGATATGCCATGGTAGTTAGAGCTAGGATTAAGTGGCAAATGCCTATTGATAAAGACTTAATTAAAGACACAATAGGAGGTCATTATCGTAATTATGCCACAGGCTATATTGTTGTAGCCAAGTACATGGTTGTAGTATCAGATTATCTCTACGCTGTGCAGCGTTTGATGAGGCAGTTCATCAGCGCCTGTACATATACTCCCATTTGCTGACTGTGCTAATATGTATTTGCTGCACCAATACTTTCCTCAAAGTATATATGGGGATATGGTTGAAAGAATAATACATCACATAATTGGTTTGCATTTACACTAGGGTAAATGAGTTTGCAGAAGTGGTCTTCACTCCTGTTTTAGGCCACAAACTGATAAGGGAACATGATTTGTTTCAAAATTTATACTAAAAGAAAAAAAAATGTGGCTGCTAATACAAAAATGTGGACCTCTCATACTATTTTGAACCCATCTGATGCAAGCAAATATGAGAGGTGGGAAGAAGGGCTGACAATATGTTAATGCAGTAAATGTGCATTGTACTATTACAATTTTCCACCATTTTATTAAAAAAATTGTGTTGCTGTTATTGTGTGCCTTCAAGTCTGACTTATGGTGACCCTATGACAACCCTTTTCATGGGATTTTTTTTGGAAAGATTTGTTCAGTGAAGAGTTGAATTTGGCTTCCTCTGAGGCTGTGACTTGTGCATCCTCCAGTGGGTTTCCATGGTTAGAATTCAAATCCCGGTTCCCAGAGCCTTGCGACCTCATCATAAAGACCCATGGATTTGCTTCACATTGTGGTGAATCCATGGGCTACTGGTGGGGTGTGTGGAGAAGCTGGTGTGGGTTGTGAAGAATCTGATGCTTCAGAGGATTTTGTGGGATCTCAAGAGGGTTTGGGGTGTGTGGAAGTAGCACGGGGAGTTCTCAGGATGTTAGAGAAAGTGAAATCTGTGCCCATGAGAATCTGTCAGAGTTGCTTCTGAAGGAATGTGGGGGAGTGTGAGTCTGCTAGTAGGTCAGAGCGGTTACAGCTGTATTGCAAGAATGTGAAAGAGAGACAGACTCGTTTTTCCCAGCAGCTTCGGGGTAAGCAGCAAAAAAGCAGGTGTATGGGGAATGATGTCATGGGAGGGAATTGAGGCTTTTAAATGGGCTCATGTTGTGAGAACAACATTGCATGTCAAGTGGATATATCCCCTAAGTTCTATGGCCTTGCTTCAAGTGTTCACATTTTTGGATTGTGTGTCTTGTTCATGTTTTCTTGGTTAAGTTTCAAGTTTCTGGATTCTAATTCCTGTCCAGGTCTTCATGCTTTTTGATCCGGGTGATGCTCTCTTTTGTTCTCAAGTTCTGGATATACTTTTGATCAAGTATATAGATTTTGTCTTGTTTCCCCGTGTCATCTCAAAGTGCCATTCTAAGTTTTTGCATTCCTGGGATTTGATTCATGAAACTGAATGTCACCTTTACTCAGAAATTTTGGAGTTTCTGGTTTGGTCTTTTGGAGTGTACTTTTTATTGTGCTTTTTCTTATTTCTTACATTTTTCTTAATACACTTTACTTGGTGAAATCTCTCATCCCTATGTAGTGTCTGGGTGAAAAGGTGTCCCACAGCTGGGGTGCAACGGCTGCTTCCTCTCCTCTTCTGGCACAGAGGCTGAACAGAAGTGCCTACGTGCTGTCTAATAGACTCCATCCTCCACTTTCAGCATGAAACCCATTAGACCAGGGGTGGGTAATTACCGGCCCTCCAGGTGTTTTGGACTTCAACTCCCAGAAATCCTAGCCAGTTTACCAACTGTTAGGATTTCTGGGAGTTGAAGTCCAAAACACCTGGAGGGCCGGTAATTGCCCACCCCTGCATTAGACAATGCACAGGCACTTCTGTTCGGGCTTCGTGCAGGACAAGGAGAGGAAGCGGCTGTTGCACCCCAGCTGTGGGACACCTTTTCACCCAGAAGTAAAAGCACAAAACAGGCAAAATTGCCCATGTGATGTGGTGGTTGGTCTAATGCTCAAACCATTAAATCATCCTGGTTCACTTTTCTTACTTTAAAAAACTGATTTGCTGCCATCTTGTGCCATACACCCCATCTACCTTGTTCTCTCAACATCCACAGGAGTTAATAGGGAAAAGCATAAGCCTTGTGAGGCTGCACTATAGTAAAATAATAAAATGTTATAGCACACACCATAAATGAGAGCCAGCCTGGTGTAGGAGTTTGAGTGTTGGACCAGAAACCAGAGTCCATATTCCCACTTGGCTATAGAAACCCTCTGAATGACGCTGGGCAAGTCATACTCTTTTGGCTATGGAGGAAGGCAAAAACAAAACCCCTCTGGATAAATCTTGCCAAAAAAAACAACAACTTTAAGATCATCTAAGTGGGAAATGATTTGAAGGCACATAACAGTACAATGAAACAAAGTTAGATAATTTACAATTGTGATATAACAGTTTCAACTCCATTAGTAAAGGGGGGATAATATTAGAAGTAAATTGTTATTTATATTTGAGCTCTGATTCCAGGTTATATGCACTAATAATGTATGTGTGTAAACAATATATAAATCAAATTTATGTAGAAAACAACTGAAGTGAATAAACGATTTGGCTGTACTGTTACTCAGTGGAGTTTCATCATGGGGACTGGATATCTTGTTTTTAAAGTTTGCCAATAAAACTGTGCTGCATGCATGCTGATAGGTTTAGACACCTCTATGTGTCTTTATAGTCTCCAGCACAGAAATTACTAGTGCGACAGAAGTAATAGCAATTTGAATTAAAAGCATTCCTTTTCCTCTGTTGGGATTTCAATAAAATGACAATGATTTTTTTCAGTAGGAAATTGATTGCAAGTAAGAGGATACTTGGGTTGAAAGTGGGGAATTATCATATCATATGATTAAATGAAAGCTTACCTTGTTATAAGGTAACTAGACATATCCCAATAGAGTTTAGACAATGTTTGATTAAGCCAGATTTTCCTACTTTACATTCTAGGAACAAATTAAAGAATAATTGAGATCCTTTTTCAGATCTTTTAGAAGCTGAATATATAAAGCTTCAGCTCCAGGTGGCAAAGCAATTAACTGATGAATAAAATCAACTACACTGTCATTCATCAGATGTTTAAATTTACAGACCAGATAAATGAATGTGTTCCTTAAGTTAAACAAACTGTTGTGTGTTAACAGTGAACTCCTTTGAGAAAGAGGTTAGGCAAATGCTAATCCAAAATCCAAAACTGAACTACAAATTTGGTCACAGGTTACTTGGTTGATCACCCTTTATTTCAACTATAATATGAAATACCATCAATTTTTTTCATTTTAAATTCATCAAATGCAGTGGCAGAGACCACCACGAGCTGTGAGGAGAGATGGGTAACAACAGCAGCAACATATTTGCTCCCATGAGAGTGGCATGTGAATATTCTCCTGGCATAGTCTAAACTTCATAAAGATGGTAATGAATTAGTGCTGGGAGTTTGGAGATCAGGGTTCATATCCCCACTCAACAGTAAATAAATAGTGGAGGATATTGGACAACTCACTGTCTTAGTTTTAACAGAAGATAATGACAAACCTTTTCTGAAAAAAATCTGGTCAAGAAAACCATATGATGGGATGACCATAAGTTCCATTTGACTTGATGGCACATAACAACAGCGCTGGCAGCATCACTGGGCCATTTTTTAAAATTACACCTTCCAAGATGTTGAAAATAATATTTAATAGGGCAACAGGCGAGACCAACAGGGATGTTTTGTGCTGGTCTAGTGGAAGGGACAGCATAAGGTGTCCATTGGATCAAACCTCTCTAGTTCCAGAGAGTCATTTGGGAGCATCTGTTGAATTAATGTTGTGATTTGGGGGGAGGGGGGTTGTTTGTGTGTGCTGAGTGGGGAATGCATAATTGTTTACTTGTTAGGATTCTATTCTTCTAAGTCAGTGATTCCAAACCTTTTTGACGCCCAGAGCCCATTTTAGAATTTATTTATATGGTGGAATCCCTCAAGTGTATCTTATCTATATATTTAAATTTGTTGTTGCCGTTGTGAGTACCATAAAAACAAAAAAAAGCCTAAGGCAAGGGTTCAAAGGCAGAAGCTGTGGAGGAGGGGGAGGAGAGGGGGGGGGAGGAAAAAAGAGGGAGGCCACACTCGGTGAACACATTATGACTCTCTGTCTCCCACACACACACTCCCACAGCACAAGGGAAGGAGGAAGGTGCCATGGTGGGGGTAATAGGGGTTACAATCCCACTGGACACACAAAACTGAAATTGCTTGGAAAGGAGCCCCAAAGACCATCCAGCCCAGCCTCATTTGGCAATAAAGGAAGACACCATCAAAGTCCTCAAGACAGATGGCCAACCAGTTGGAAGGGAGCCCTAAAGGCCATCCAGTCCAACCTCTCCTTCCCTTCTTCCTTCTCTCCCTCCCTTTCTCTACTTCACTTCCTTCTCTTTCCCTTACTTCTTTCCTCCCTTCCTCCTTCCCTCCCTTTCTTTCCTTCCTTTTTCTCCTCGCCCCACCAGCCTCATCATCCTTGATTAATCTACAGTGTAGATGTACCCAAAGTCACTCCTTCCACACTGCCATGTAAAATCCAAATTATCTACTTAGAACTGGATTATATGGCACTGTAGACACACACACATGGATGGATGTTGGATCACTGGTTGGAGATATATATATCTCCGACCAGATATATTACACATTATATATTACTATTATATATATATATATATTGCTATATAATACATTTATATTATATATGTTATTGTAATATATATTACTATATAATATAATGTTACTATTATATATTACTATATTAAATAGACTCATGGAATAGAGTTAGAAGGGACTCTACCATGGAATTGGGGGAGAACAGACAGGAAGGAAGGAGAGAAGAAAGGAGGGAGGGAAAAAGGAAAGGAATGAAGGAGGGAAAGGGGAAAGAAGGAAAGAGAGAAGGAGGGAGTGAAAGAAGGAAGGAAGGAGGGAAGGAAGGAAGGAAAGAAAGCAGTACCAAAGGAAGAAAGAAGAGAAACTAGAAAGGAAAGAAAGGGGGGGAGGCAGGAAAGAGGTATGGAAGGGAGGAAGGAGAAAAGGAAATAAAAAGTGAAGGAAGGAAACAGTGAGGGAAGAAAGAAGAAAAAAGAAAAAGAGAAAGGAGGAGGAAAGGAAGCAAAGAGAGAAAGAAGGATGAAACCAAAGAGCAAAAGAAGAAATGAAAGAAACAGGTAGAGAAGGAAGAGAGAAGGGGGAAGGGGAAGAAAAAAAAGGGGGGGGGAGAATAGGTAGGGACCTCTCTTTCATAATAGTCCAGATAGCTACCTCTACTTCAAAAAGTCTTACTATAGGCCACAGCAACGCGTGGCAGGGCACGGTTAGTATCTTACAAGTAAATGTGTTTAGGAGTAGTTTTACAGGAAGGGTGGGGAGGAAGAGGGGGCACATAGTAAGCAGGGGCGGTCCTACAGGTAGGCCAAGGAAGCGGCCGCATGGGGCGCCATCTGGGAAGGGGCGAATTCCCCCGCCCACCAGGCGCTGGCGGCAGACAGTGTCCTGGCCCTGCCGATGTTCTTCAGGCAGCGCCGCGGTTGCCTGCTTTTGGGCCCCGGCCTTGTGTGCTCCGACGCTGCTTCTGGGCATGCGCGGAGGTTTTCATGCAGGCGCAGTTGCTCCGGAGCTGAAGTTGAGCGCAGGAGCAACTGCGCATGCGCGAAAACCTCCACGCATGCCCAGTAGCTCCTGTATGCAGAAGCCTGGAAGCAAAGCACTCCCTATCGGGCAGGCAGGGAGTGCTTCCCCTCTCCCTTTGTCTTCGCTCTGCTGCCGAATACAGTGACTCAATTGGGCAGGAAGGGGGCGGAGACAAAGGAAGAGAGGAGTGGAGCCAAAGGGGTATTGGCGATGTATTGCCTCCTGACAGCTGCCACCGGAAGTAGCCGCCGCGCGCTGAGGCGAACTCCCTTGCCAGGCCCAATCACGTGTGAACCCTACCACACCCGCCCACCTCCACGCGCGCGCGCCGGCCGGAAGCATCAAGGAGAGACAGGCGCAACTGCGCAGGCAAATAGTAATATATAATATTTTATTTTACTTTATTTTGGGTTATTTGAGTTTTATAGGAGTAATGAAAATATTTAGTAGAGGATAATTTTATTTAAATAAATAATTTTATTTATTATTTTATAATAATAATATAATAGAATGTTATATTATAATTATAATTATAATATAATTATATTGTATAATATAATTATATTGTATAATGTAACATATAATATAATAAATTATGATATAATATAATTATGATATAATATAGTATGAGTATGTACTATAATATATTGTATATACATTGATACAATAGAATACTACTAATGGTATTGTGATACTATAATTGTATATATGTTTTACATGGGGGGCGCCAAAATAATGGTTAGCTTACCATATAAAATTACCTTAGACCGCCCCTGATAGTAAGAGAATGTAAAGCAAAGAGAAATCCAAAAAATGTGCTATGTCCATGCAATGAAATTGTATTTTAAAACTCTGAAATTTACCATAATATCTCAATTTATTCTTGACTACCACCAGTACATATACTTGGGCTATATAATTTCTCCGCAAAGTTCAATAAATCAAACCATTTTCATTACAACCAAACTAGAGTGCACTGTACTACAACAGTAGGCCTAAATTAAGGCTATAACATAAAATAACGTATACACTTTTAATGAGACACCTGTGGTTGCATTTTGTTTGCACAGTTTTCTTATTTTAGGTTCAATTGATGATAATTGCAGGTGAATGCCTGGTTCTGCATTTAAGCGACTTCTGTATTTTGTTTTGGTACCTGTATAGACAGAGAATCTCATTTCACAGAGGTGTGTAGCTGAGAAAGGCAGCAATATTAATTTTACATTTTCAAACAAGACTTGAATTCATCTTGTAAATGCAGCCCAAACACGGATAGACTTTGGTTTTGAAACATGATTTTTAAGTTCACTATGAGATGTCAAATTAATGAGAACCTTGTTTTCCACTGAGTTTAAGCTGGTTTTTTTTGTTCATGTTGAACACATTCAGTACCCATCAGACAAATCTCGAAGCTTTGAAAGTCTTCTTTATTTTCTGAAAGTCTTTTGTGTGTATGCAATAATGCACAGACTATGGAAAATAGATAATATGAACTTGAACTCTTAATACAACAAAGCAAATATGATATACAGGCAGATTCCAAGTTATGAACAAGATAGGTTCTGTAGGTGTGTTCTTAAGCTGAATTTGTTTGTAAGTCAGAACAGGTACATTTTTAAAGTGTAAGTCCAGATATACAGTATGGGAAGGGTTAACACCCTTGTGGTGTTTGTTTTGTTATCTGTGCTCCCATTCAGAAGATTCCATCTCACTTTGTGTTTCTGTGCTAATTGGATTTTTTTTTAAATGGCATGTTGCGGAAACAAGGATCTGTGATAAACTTCCATTTGAGACACCTTTTCTCCAATTACAACTATTTCAGGAGTGAATTTCCTTTCTGAGGGGTAGATTTCTCTCACTTCCTGTTGTCTCACCCCTATTTTTTAACTATGAGTTGTATGTAAGTTGAATGTTTGTAACTCAGGGACTGCCTATAATTGTTATCACTGATTGGAATGTAGCAATAAAGGTGTATAATCTATTTCTGAAAAACAGACTGAACAGGAAATGTGGATGATATGTCAGGGACATTTACACTTGTATTCATGATGTAAATCCTGGAAGCTAGGTGAACATATCTGGTTAAAACTTATGGGGGAAAAAAAACAACACAAACTTCTTTGTGTGTGTGTGTGTGTGTGTGTGTGTGTGTGTGTGTGTATGTGTGTGTCTATTACAGATCTCCAAACCAGAGTGAGGACTTGGATGATGCTTTCCTAGAACAGATGACCACACATTCAGAAAGGAGTAATGTATCAATAACAGGAGATTTCAACTACCCCCTTATTTGTTGAAAGACAAACTCTGTCAAGAATATCAGGTCCAACAATTTATTCACTAGCATTGCAGATGATTTCAGAGGCAAAAAAGGAATCAGCTATTCTAGATTGGCTCTTAACTGCAGTGACGATCTGGTCAACAAGGTGGAAGTGGTGGGTTCCTTAGTTGAGTTCCTCTTCTAGAATTTATTATACTGGAATCTGGTATAATTTTATGATAAAATATAGGAAATAGGGAGGGGGGTACAAGAATAGATATAGAGTAGAGGCTTTTAAAAGCATCTTATACTATCATCTTCTTTCATCGTCGTCTAATACAAAAAAGGTTTATATAAAGAAAAGAAGAAAAGAGTTGCTGTGAGTTTTTCAGGCTGTATGGCCATGTTCCAGTAGCATTTTTCTCCTGATGTTTGCCTCCATCTGTGGCAGGCATCCTCAGAGGTTTGTTCAGAGGTCTGTTGAAAAATAGGCAAGTGGCGTGTCTATCTCTATCTATCTATCTATCTATCTATCTATCTATCTATCTATCTATCTGTGGGATGTCCAGAGTTGAAGAAAGAACCCTTGTCTGTTTGAAGCAAGTGTTAATGTTACAATTAGCCAGCTTGATTAGCATTGAGTAGCCTTGCAGTTGCAGAGTCAATCATTGAAGGTATTTACATAGAGCAATGGTTCTCAACCTGTGGGTCCCCAGATGTTTTGGCCTTCAACTCCCAGAAATCCTAGCAGCTGGTAAACCGATGGGGATTTCTGGCAGTTGTAGGCCAAATTACCTGGGGACGCACAGGTTGAGAACCTCTGGATTAGATAGATCTTGTAGTCTCTTCCAATGTTATGATGTTATGATACTGATGTCTCCCCTTTGGGCAGCCAGGTTGTCCCTAACTGGGCCACTCACCTTTTAAGTGGAATATTTCTCAAGGAATATTTAGAGTGTAAGTAGATTGAAGGCATTCAAAAGCAACACAGGTTTAGCTCAAAAATGTGGAGGACAATCCATCCCAAATTAATCTCTTTAAACGCCTAGCAATAAAAGAAAGATAACAAATTAAGAAGGGATCACAACTATTTATTAAGTTAACTGGTAATAATTTTAAATAAGTATGTGTTACCTATGGAAAGCACCAAATGGGAGCTTTGGTAAGCAAATTTTTTTAGGTTGCAAGCTAGTAAAGAATTATGCAGTGATCTCAAAATTTAAACACATATATCGATATGAGATACTTAGGCCCCTTCTACACTGCCATATAAAATTCATATTACCTGCTTGATAATCTGGATTATATGGCAGTGTAGAATAAGACTAAGTGTACTAAGCAGGAATAAGGAGGTTCAAGGACTTTGTTCTGGGATGAATTGTAGCTTCTCAACCATACAGATGATATTTCAAAGTTTCTTAATCAAATCAAAATTATATCACAAGTAATAACCATGTTTTCTCTGGGTGTTTTGTTTTGTATGTGTCTGGGGAGTGGGGTTGGGTTGGCTGATATATCACATTAAGAAAAAAAAAGAACAATGATGTCAGCGCAAATAGATCACTACAGAGAGAATTTGCTTTGACTTGTGTGATTCACTAATCCCAGCTAACACTTTTAGTTTTTTTGAGTTCGTTCATAAAGGGCTCCATCTAAAATAAGTAATGTGAGTTAAATGAAAGGATAACTAACTACAGATGAATTCTAGATCCTTGGCCTCTGATAGGAGGGGTAGAATCTTATGTGTTGAAGACAATTGGAGAGAAGTCTCAATTTGGAGTGCAACACACTATTTCTCTTTTTTCCTATTCATTCCCATAAGGCACTTCTATGGGAATAGTTTTGAGACCAGATGCACCCATTGAGTTGCCCCCTGGAATTGGATGAAAAAGGCAAATTAATTTTTTATGTGTGTGCAGGCATTCTCCCCGTTTCAAGACACACATTCCTAAAAAAATAAATCTGAGACTAAACTTCATTTCAGGGCCCTGATCAAGGAGCATGCTTCACCTGTCTAGTATAATATGCGTCTTATTTGGCTTGATACCAGATCATCTGCAGTGGCAATGGGATTAACACAATTTGACCTTCATGGCTCTGGAGGAATCATTGTGATGTCTCGGGTCAATAAATAGGTGAACTTGGGGGGGATTTGCCTGATGCACCATAACGCTTCTTTCCAGGCCATTCACTGGCCTTATAGTTCTGCTTGCGGGCTATTTCAGCCTATAAATTCTGTAGCTATTATGTTAGTAGACCAGAGATTCCCAAACTTTGTCAAAATGGGTTACTCTTTCGTAACTGAGGAAGTTGTTGTTTGAGCTTTTCCATGTGTAACTAAGACAAAAGAGTTGACCCATTGGCTACAATGGGAAACTTTAAAGGCTCAATTATCAGTCATTTTAAGGCCTATCTGCATGAAACCTACCTTTGTTTTAGACCCATTTACAATTGCAGGCCTGCCAAGTTTTAGAACAATTTGCCAATCTACTGATTTTAAAGAATTGATTTATGTTTTTACCACAACATTTTGAAAATTGAGTACCGGATCACCTTCAAAGTGTTGGTTTTGACATTAAGGCCTTGTATGCTCTGGAGCCAGTGTACTTGAGGGACCATCTGCTCCCATACGCTCCCCAGAGATCCCTCTGATCAGAAGATCAAAACGTGTTAAAGGTTCCCTCTATATGATCAATCTGTCTATCATCCACTAGGCAGAGAGCCTTCTCTGTCGTGGCACCGAGCTTATGTAATGCCTTGCCGACTGAGGTTCGAATGATCAAAGAGTTACCTGCTTTTCGTAAGGCTTGTTAGACAGCTCTTTTCTGGCAGGTGTTTAACTTTTAGCCACCTCTCTAGGGTGCTGAAATAATACTGTTTTAGTGGTCTGATATTTTATTGTTTTAGTGTATTTTAATGATTGTATGCTGATACGCTGTAAACCACCCTGAGCCTATGTGGAAAGAGTGGTATACAAATTGAAATAATAATAAATAAATAAGTAAATAAAAATAAAAATAAGACAAACCACAGGAAGGGTTCTGGGAATTGTAGTCACTGGTTGTGTCCATTCTCAGCCAATCAGAACATGGACACAACTAGACCTGTTATTGGTTGAGAAACACATAGAGAAAAAAACTTCATCTCCTATCATGTTCCGAGAGGAACTCAGAGATTTTTCAATACCTGCCCCATGCAAGTGCTGCTGGGAAACTGAGTTCCCAGCAGGGCCCTCTCTGGAGAAGGAACCTAGGGAATTTTTCTGTTGCCAGGGAGTGAGAAAAGACACTGCAGGATCTTCTCCCGAAGACCCACAACAGACCCGTGTCTCAGGTATAATGCAGACTTAACTCCATCCTCTCCAGTAGCCGATAAATCCAGCTCTCTTGATCCATTTTGTCCAGCTTTTTGGTTCCCTCCTCCCCGTTCTGTTTTCAGGTGATTACATGAAATGGACCACCGAATATTATAAATCACTTTTGGTCAAACTGATCCGGGCCTAAGCCTAGTAACAATACTGTGGCCCTCTCCCATGCAAAACTTTTCTTTTTAGGATTTGGTTATTTTCGGGAAGAAACTGGTCCAGTTGAAAGTATTGGCTTATGTGATTCATTCTATACTTACAAGTATGAATTCTGCTGACTCTCCCCCTTTCAAGCCTGGAATTGTGTGTCTTACCAGAACTGCAGCTTCCAGCATTCTTTACCTGTGGCTTTGCTGGCTAAAGTTGCTTGGAGCTGGAGCGGAACAACTTCTGGAGATTTATTTTCAGTTGTACAAAATCAAGATCGAATTCTGCTTGTTGTTAAGGTTTAAACAGCAGAACTTGGATATGTATTCTATCTACATGCTTTACTTCCCTGACAGCTCAGGCTAGAAATTCTAGTTTTATGTATAACAAGCTGTCAGTCTATTGAAATTTCTCACAATGTCAGTTCTGTGTGAAATTCTACCATTAAATTCTTCCTGTCCTAACTGAATTATTCCCTTGTATGTTTGTCCACCTAAAATCCTTAAGATGAACATGAGTTTATGAACTTAGAAATGAAACAAAGAAAATAGGTATTATTACATGTACAACCTACATATGCAACAAAGATAAGTCTTTGGGGTTTTACATATCAAATAATGTGATTCCAGTGTTGAATCTGTGATCACTGGTGGACAACGATATTTTGGAATAAAGGCAGGGACTAGAAATGATGTTTCAGCATTTCTGATCCTTATAAACAAAAGCTTATAAACATCTGCGAGGGATGAAGGTTTTTCTCCTTTAAAATACTGTCAGATACTTTCAGAACTCAAATACTGTCAGATACGTTCAGAATCAGCTTCAGTCAATTTTCCAGGTTCTGAGTTTTGCAACAAACTTTACAAAATAAGGGGGTTTGAGAAAGCTCCCAGTACTTGTATCACATTAGATCTTGTTCATGACAAAATGAAAATATGCTTCATTCAGTGAGGGAGGACTATGAATATATCCACGAAATACATGCTATTAAACATTTTAACATAGAAACAGAACCATGTTGAAGTCTCCTTCTGTTTTGAAATATACTTCAAATTGTATTTAACAGTTCCGTGTTTAGCACCTGATAGTGATCACATATTTTCTCAATTAGAGCTACTAATGTTTATCAACGAAGCCTATACATTGTTCTTTGTGCACAAAGCACTTTTCACTTTTAAAATGTATCCTTGTAGCAACTCCGCAAAATTGAATGTGGTTAGTTCATTGTGAAAAAATGAAAGAGAAAGATGTTGTCCAAAGGACTGCACTGAAGTCTTGATAAAGAAGAGTTGAATTAGATCAAAGCCCAACACTGCAGAATTGACTATGAATGTTTTCAAGAAAATAGTCCTGTTAGCATTTAGGTATGGGTCCTCCCTTAAGTGGAAATGGCTTTGTGCACCTCCTCTATGTTGCCCAGGTCATCTGTATAGAGTTGAAACATGCATCAAATTGGATCAGACTTGGAAAATGATTAGATTTGGTTCAAATTGGTTAAGTGTTTGGATTTTGCTTTGAATCCAAAACCCGTGTGAAAATTTTATGTGTGGTATGTGTCCCATTGACAGACACTGAAAATAAACATATGCCACAGCTTTTCCCCCTTTATATCAGTATAGAATGACCTTTGCAAACTAAATAGCACTGCAAGTGGAGAAGGGGGTATGCCTGCTAATAGAAATAGGTGTAAAGTAAAGGTAAAGGTTTCCCCTGGCATTAACTCTAGTCATGTCCAACTCTTGGGCGTTGTGCTCATCTCCATTTCTAAGCTGAAGGACCGACACTGTCCATAGACACTTCCAAGACCATGTGGCCAGCATCACTGCATGGAGCATCGTTATCTTCCCGCTGGAGAAGTATTCATTGATAGAAATAGGTGTAGGGACGTTCATGCTACCTAGTTTTAGAAAGCCTTGGCCTCATGTTAGCTGCCTCGTGTCCCCATTGGGGAGATGGTGGCAGGGTATAAATAAAGTTTATTATTATGTTTATTATTAAAGTTTTATATTTAGATATTTTAAGGGTACTGCTGATAGTGTTTCTTTTCTTTCTTGAGCATAATTAGATTATATTTGTAGACATCCCTTTTGGAGGACTTCAGTCTCACCACATTTCAGAAGAAAAACTCTCTCTCTCTCTCTCTCTCTCTCTCTCTCTCTCTCTCTCTATATATATATATATATATACTTTTAGTTTGGATATTGTCCTTCAAAAGGTGAATGTCCTAGAGTTTGGGTGGACATGGATGAAAATGTCCTATAAAATAGAGGTAGTCCTGTTGAAGAAATGCACAGAATTTCAGAAGGGTATTTATGCGAATTCTGGTATATGGGGAGTATTCAAATCTGAAAAGTAGAACAGGAATGATAGAAAATGTGTGTGGAACATTCAACAACAGAGGCAGAAGGATATTTTAAAAGCCTAAGGCATTCCTGCTCATGAAAGTGAGAACTAGCAAAAACACTAAACATTAAACTGGTCTTGTAAGATATTACTTCAAAAGGTCTTTCTCAAAACACCAAGGTTGGTGATCCAGAGCAAAGCGATTCACTATGGTTAGAACCTAAAGTGCCTACTCCAAAAATAAATGAGACTCCATGTGTATCTGAATCTTTAGGAGTTGCTTAGACTTGGTCCGCTTCAGAACAGCCCTGCTTTAGTTTGCATCTGTTTGTATGGGGCTATTTACTTTGTGATTCAGGATTTGTCCAAGTCTGAAGCACATCTGAATGATACACCTTTTTCAAAGATGTAAGTAGGCCACATTATCACAACAGAGTTTGCAGTTTGCCTTTATATCTTTACAGTATTTTGAGATGAACAGAAAACACCACAAAAACTTCTGTTTTAAGCACCTGGAAATTTCATCTTGTCCTCAGTGATCCTCTTTGATCCCATCTTTCCCAACGAGTAGTCCTCATGAGTTTGGAAGAGGAGAAGTTGCTTGGTTATGATCCATAGGCTAGATGTTTCCAACAGATATCATGGGGCTCTGTCCCCATTTTTACTTACTAGCAAACAGAATACATCAGTAGGGTCCTTATAATACACGAACGAAGGAAACTGGATTTTGGAAGGCTCTTAGAACCTCATCAGATGGGGGGAATTTAGCATTCTAGGATGCTTTCACCCCCCGTCTAATGGACAGAGTCCCATGCAAGCCATCACAGGATGTTATGAGACTTTTGGTGGAACACCCCCCCTCAAACGAGGTGAAAAAGTCAATGGATGCTTTCACCACGACACAAGAGGCTTCTCATGTTGTACTGACTCCAATTGAGCCAACATGGTGCCTTGCCAGGAGGGCGACACTTTTCCCATGGGATGGTGGCAGCATTGCTGAAAAGGAGCTGTGCACAGTGTGATGGATTCAACCTACTGCCCTTCTCATTTCTCAGCGAAGTGGGATGCTTCACCTGGCCTTTGTGATGAAACCTTTAGGGTAGAGCAGGGATTGAAGAAAATTTCAAAAATGTTCCAAAAATAGTTGAAAAACATCTTTATCGAGTGTTGGGAAATCCTAATGAGGAGCATCCTGGACTGGAACAATTCCTAAAGTTTGGGAGCTATTTTGCAAAAAGAAAACTTTTTTTCACAGAAAACAGAAATTTCTGTGCAAAAAAGTATTCTGTACAGTTTTTTTAACACAACATTATTTTCTGTTTTGATGCAAAAATCAACATGCAATATTTTTGGTCAAATGCCTTAAGTATAAAATTTTCTGCACACGAAACAGTATTTGCTGGTGCAAAATTATTTCTGAATGTGGGAATTTTAATTCCAAAATGTACAGCTTTTTGTAGACTTTCTTGTAGTGGGAAGAAAATAGCTGAAATACGATATCACTTCTTTTGAGAACAAAATCAACAAAGAATTAGATCCCCTAAGACTATGATCTGCTATCATGCCCAGTAATAAAATTTAGTTCCATGAGATATATGGTTAAAATCTTGAATACAAACATGTCTTAGTTAACAAAAAACAAAACAAAACAACAACTCAATTTTATGGACTTTCTATCCTCCTTTCTCTCATCATCTTCTATCTAGTTGGAAGTTTTTTTCAGTAGCATTACATTGGAAGGATGGTGAAGGAGGGCTGGAGAAACAGACCTTTTGCAAATTAAAACAACATTCAACTGGGAAAGAGAGGCATTTTAGCTGATCTTACTGTAGCTATGCAGGAACAGAACAGCAGCTGGCTCCAGAATCTCTTACTGAGCACAAGTGAAGGGAAAGCAGACAAGCCTGCCTTGCCTAGCTATCCCCAACATGTTAAAGAAGCATAGATGTATTTGGATACTAAAATGGAAATCACAACAAAAGTGGAACCTCGTGAAAGAAAAAAAACCTCATCTCTGGATGCAGTTTGGAAGAATGAGTCTCTAGCAGGTTTAAAGTACTTTTTGTTTACTTATGCAAGGTTTACTTTGATTCAGTTCATTCATTTCACAGATGCACATTGTTAACTTTATTGAAACATGTTGATCTGTGTTTCCTCTTTGTCTGCAGGAAGCTATTCTTGTTCTTTCCATGTCATTTCTGCAAAGGATGCCAACTATTCTGTTAATGCCTAGACTCACATCAACTTTGTTTTTTGACTTATACGTGTATGGCAGAGCCGTAGCCAGGATTTTGCTTCGGGAGGGGCTGAGTTTGATTCGGGAGGGGCTGAGTCTGAGTGAGAGAGGATCTACCTTGCAAACCTTTTGTATCGTTATCCCAATATCCCCATGCATATGGGATATACTGAGCATGGTGATCAGATCATGATATGAATGAACATAACAGTTTAAATAATGTACTAGTAAGGCCTTCTCGCGGACCACCCTGAGAATTGGGGGGGGGGGGGCTGAATCCCCTCAAGCCCCCCGGGCTACATGCCTGGTGTATGGGAAATGTTGGGCTTCTAGGAGCTTGATTTCAGGGCATAAGTGTGGATATTATTTCCTGCAGTTCTTTCTAGGATTTTGTGCTACACTAGAGAGGAAGGTGTTCTTTGGACTTTTAAAACTTTTCATTCCAAGGGATTGTATTTCCCTCATGATATGTCCACCTATTGTTTCATGCAACAACTCACATGGGATCAGCTACCTGGTTCATTGAAATCAGCATTAAACTTGCCTTTGTCTTAGTTTTGCTTCTTTTCACTTTTGACTGCATACCTTATGGTAGGGATAAAGGTAAATATTAGAAAATGTGTTTAGTTATGCCAAGAAATAATAGCTACATACTCAATTTTTTAGTATCTGGAAAAGATTTCTATTTCTTTTGAGATCCTAGGGCCCTTCCAGATAGGCCCAAAATGCAGGACCTGTTTAGCTTTTTACACCATCAGGTGAAAGCAAATAATGCAGAATAAACTGGGTTTTCCCATTTAACTTTGCTTTCATGAAACATCTCTAAAGACTTGGGCCTGAAGTTAAGACTGGGTTGTTACACGAGAGCTCAATGTTGGGACTGACTTCCAGGATTGCTTCTGCAGTCCCATGGCTCAGTCCCCACAGCCATCCCACTTCTTTGGGCTCCAAAAAGCCCAGTGGAGCAAGATGGTGACCACCCCTTTCCCTCCAGTTGGCAGCCCAGGCCTCTGGCATGAAAAAAATAGTGTGTCAGGAGGTGGGGGGGGGGGAGATTTCCTCCCTTCTGACATTTTCTCACACAAGAGGACTGTAGAGAGAGTAAGTTTTGTGGCCCAAATGGGGGTCTGAAAGTGGGCTGGATGCTATCCCAGGGCTATCTTTGTTTGACCTAGGATGCCATCTAGCCATTCCTCCTAGGAAAGCCCAGATTTTGGGTGAGGGGTGGAGACTACATCCCAAGAGGAAGCTGTTTGCTTTAACTTGGTTCCTCTTGAGTTTTAGTATAGTGTAGAAGGACTCCTAGAGAGACATTGCTGTCACAGCAAACTAATACTGAGTTAGATGGACCGGTCAGTCTGCTAGAAAGCATATTTGTTGTCCATAATGTGTGAGTGGACATGGTCCTATTATGTCGAACATGTCACACAAACTCTCTTTTCCTAATTTATAATATGTCTGAGACATCCTTCCACTATTCCTTTTAGTCTTTTTCACATGTTATAAGTTGACAGGCCCACAGAATTACAGTAACCATAAGAGCATAGCATTAATCTCTCATGTTCAAAAATTCTACAGCAATTTTTTTTATTATATATGGAGCGATAAAAGGAATGGACACTAGGGATCATATTTCAAATATATATTGTGTATTGGAGCTCATCAATGAATTTCAGAAGAAATTCAGCCTGTGCTTTATTGAGTTTAGAAAAGCCCATTGTGTAGATCATGATAAACTATGGGTTATTTTTTTTCAATTTCCCCCCCAAAATCAGTCACATTAGATTGTCCTGATGCAGAAGACACCTGTCAGAACAGAATATGGAGAAACAAAATGGTTTCCAATTACAAAGGGAGTCACACAAATATTATCCTTTCTGTTTGATTTGTACACTGGACTAATAATATTGATAATTAACAACAACAACAATTTAGTATATAAATTAAACAGGATAATATCATGGTTTGAAGTGTGGGAAACAGATTAAAACACAGCAACAAATAGACACAATTAAAAGATAAACATTGATTAAATATATATTCAATTAAAATACACAAAATCAGTTTTGAAAGCATACATATTAAAATCAGTAAATTATAATTTTAAATCCATTTTGATAGGTTTGCTGGAAGAGATTGGTCTTTAATGCTGTCAGGTCATTTCATAAATTGGGAATGGCAGATTACAAAGTCTTCTTGTTTAACAGTTGCCACCCTATTCATGACTGACTGAAGAAAACATCTTCCAGAAAACCTGAGCATATGGGTTGGTTTATATGGAAGAAGGCAATCCCATGGGCAATCTACATCAAAACCATATAGGGCTTTATTTATTTATTTATTTATTTATTGTTTCAATTTATATACCACCCTTTCCAAATTGGCTCGGGGTGGTTTACAAAATGCACAAGGTAACATAGCACTAAAACGATAAGAACATTAAAAAGCGTAAAAACAATGTTTCTGCCAGCATACAGATTGACATGGTTTAAAGATTAAATGCCTGCCGGAAGAGAGCTGTCTTTAACTATAACCACCAATACTTGTTAATTTGCTCAGGAACAAATTGGCAGCCAGTGGAGTTATTTTAATATAGGTATAATATATTCACACATAGAGGCACCTGTAAGCAATCTGGCTGCCATGTTTTGCACTAATTAAACATTCCATACTTGGTGCAAGGGAACTGCAGAAATCAATGTACAGGCACTGCGGAAGCCCAGCCTTGAGCATACCAGTGCAAGAACTACAATTTTGGAAAAAGCTAGATTAGACTCAGAGGAAGGGGACATGAAATTGGAAGAAGGAACCTCAGTGATTTGAGATATGCAGATGATACTATCTAGGAGAAAATAGTAAGCACTTGGAATAACTATTAAAGAAACTGAAGGAAGACAATATGAATGCAGACTTTCTGTTAAATATTAAAGAAAATAAAGATAATAAAACACATTATATAACTTTAAAGGAGACAATGAAGACACTGAAACAGTCAAATATTACCTATACCTTGGCTAAATCTTTGATCAAAATGTGGACTGCAATCAAGAAATTAAAAGACTAGGAATTGAAAAAGACAACAACTATGAAGAAACTAGGCAATATCCTGAGGTTTCGAGGAAGATAGTTGAATACCAAAACCAGAGTTGTCCATGTCATTGTGTTTCTAATTTCAGTGTGTGCTTGTGAAAGCTGAACAGTGAAGAAAGTTGAAAGGAAAGGAATCAACACATTTGAAATGTGGAGCTGGAAAAGAGTTCTGTCGATTCTGTAGACTTTTTTGTTGTTTATTTGTTCAGTCACTTTGGACTCTTTGCACCTCATGGACCAGTCTACGCCAGAGCTCCCTGTTGGCCATTGTCACCCCCAGCTCCTTCAAGTTCCAGCCAGTCACTTCAAGGATAACATCCATCCATTTTGTCCTTGGTTGGCCCCTCTTCCCTTTTCCTTCCATTTTCTCCAGTATCATTATCTTCTCCAACCTTTCCTGTCTTCTCATTATATGGCCAAAGTACTTCATCTTTGCCTCTAATATCCTTCCCTCCATTGAGAAGCCGTGCATTATTTCCTGGAGTATGGACTGGTTGGATCTTCTTGTGGTCGAAGGCACTCTCAGAATTTGCCTCCAGCACCACAGTTCAAAAGCATCTATCTTCTTTCGCTCACCCTTCCTTATGGTCCAGCTCTCACATCCATAGGTTACTACTGGGAATACCATTGCTTTAACTATGCAGACCTTTGTTGCCTGTGTGATGTCTCTACTCTTCATTATTTTATCGAGATTGGTCATTGCAGTCTGTCACTGCCCCCAAGTTTTCTCCCTCTATTTGCCAGTTATCAATCAGTCTGGTTGCCATAATCTTGTTTTTTTTCTGTGTACTACTAAAAAGAAAAAAGAAATGGTTCCTATAGCAAATAAAGATTAGAGTCCAAAATGATTAAACAGAGTCACATTTCAATCATATCATCAGAGGGCATAACTCACTAGAAAGATAATAATGCCCGGTGAGGTAGAAGGCAGTAGGAAAAGAGGATGAAAATGTTACAGGTAGTGATAGACTCATTCAAAGAAGCCACAGCCCTGAGTTTGCAAGACCTGGATTGTTGATGACCGGTTGACTTAGAAGTCTCTGATTCATAGGGTTGCTATAAGTTGAACTTGACTTGACAGTAGTTAACAATTGCCACCCATTTTTAAACCTGTAGAGGTATTTTCTTTAAAATTAATACTTGTACAGTGTCTGTGCAACAGCAGTTTTGCATTTATTAATTACCAGGTGTTTGCTGATTGCTAATTCAGAAGATCTGTTGTGACACGTCCAGTGTCAAACAAGATCAGTGCCTGCACTGCATCTCTGTGTGCGTATGTGTGGGTATGTGTCAACATTTCGTTTTGTGAAGTAGGAGACCTGAACTATAGTTTTTAACTCTCCTTGCTGTAGAGTTGATAGCCCATATTTCCTCCCCTATGGCTTTCAGCCCTCTTTTCTTTTCCACTCACTGCTTTTTCTCTCTGTTGCTTCTCCATAGAAACCACACGGGAGCAGTGTGGGCTTGCCTTTGAGAAAGATGTCTCTGTTCTTGACTGAACTTAACTGTCAAAGAGTGTCTCAGCCTCAGATAAAAGGACACGCAAGTGATGACAAGTAGAATATTTCTCAGAATATCCATCTTTCACCTGGCAAATGTCCTTTTGTGAGAAATTGGATAGTTGGTAAAGGGTAGCCTGAATATACACTTATTCTGCAGGAAATAATGAATACAGCTGGCATTTTCTACTGTTGGATTCTGTGACTGGGTGGGTAGTGGGAGAAGAAAGGCTTTTAAAAAATTATGATGAGTCCTAACCAGCTAAACTTGCAAATTGTTTCCTCTATTTTATTAGAATCATAAAGTTGGAAGAGACTATACAGGCCATCCAGTCCAAACCCCGGCCATGTGGGAAATACTTCTTACAAATGCTTTTATTTTGAAGAAGCTTTCTAAGGGATTGCTACAATTTAGAACTATAAATATTACAGGCTTATCAAAGGGGTGATATCAAGTGTGATGTATTAGTACCACTGTGGTTTACATTCCTGCCATTTAGCTTTCACTGCAGTCTGTAGCGTCAGCAAGATCCATGGGTATTTTTGTGTGTGTTGCATGTATGTTTTTCTGTATTTTCTGTATTCAAACATGCCATTTTTCTTGAATTTTCTGTAAATCTTCCCCACATGTAGAAAACTGACACATTATGGAGAAATCTACCATATATGCTCATGTATAAGTCAATCCCATGTCCTCAATGTGACAACCAAATATTTAAACATGACCATCAGGTCCCTCTCAGCCTTCTTTCCTCCAAGCTCCTGAAGCCAAACCTCATTGGGCTTGGTTTCCAAACCTTTGATCATTTAGGCTGCCCATCCCTGGACACATTCTAGCTTGTCAATATCCTCCTTGAATTGTGGTGCACAGAACCGGATGCAGTATTTCTTCTTCCTTTTGCTATGGATATAACAAAAAAAAGTGTGTAACCTTTCTATCTACCCTGAGCCCATTTTGTGCTTTGGCCTTTCTATCTTTCTCCCTATATGTGCTGGCTATTGGTAAACTTGATATATTAGTTTTGTAAAAAAAAAAACACCCAACAACAACTTAAAAGAAGAGAGGGATCTATCCTTCTCTTTCTCATGGTGGAGCATTCATACAGACCACCAATGAACAATAACTTTAACTGGCCCAATGTATGAAGAATTTATATTTTATTAATTTGTCTAATTGTATAAATGTTCCCTGATGTGGGGTGCATCAACAACATTGTGGAGTTAATGCTGTTTGACAGCATGTTTACTGTCAAGCCTCAGTGTTATAGAATCCTAGGTTTTGAAATGTGGTGAGGCACCAGCAGTCTTTGGCAGAGAAGGCTAAAGACCTTGAAGAACTACAACTCCTGTGATTCCATCACATTAATATTACAGAGTAGATGCTCCCTGGACAACTATACTCACAGGAAAGTGGAAATAACTGAACAGCGAGACCAAAGTTTCCAGACCAAAGGCACTTGATCACTGGAATTAGAAGGAAGATTCTTGTTTTAACTAATTTACTCCTACTCCCTTTGAAAAGTGCTACAAGTATACAATTATGATATTGCCTAATTAGCTTGAAGATAGGTCATATTTAAATGGTGTTTCCCCTTCAATGAATGCAGTGTTGTTTACATGGGTCTCCTCCTCCTTACTGCTCCAATCCATGAGGAAACTCACCCCAAGATAAAATGACTACACCAAGACTACTGCAGTGACTTTCCATGGTTCAGTGAGATCTCCCAAGTTCTACACTGCCACTATACCACAATAACTCTCTTTCTGAATGCTCAGTTCACTCTAGTTCCACAAAAAGTCCTTTGCAGTAAAATCAACAGTTTTGTATCACTTTCACAAACAGTTATTAAGTCTCATGGACTAGAATGTGATTCTTATTCTCTCGTAATTCAGTTGTCCCAATCTGTACTGCATATCTAAACAGATTGGGACAAATCTGTATGGCTTATCTAGATCCATTTCAATCTGGTTTCAGACCTGATTATGGAACAAAGGCAGCTTTGGTCACCTTGGTGGATGACCTCCATAGAGCGCTATACAGGGAGTGCCTGTTGGTTCTCTTGGACCTCTCAGTAGCTTTCAATACCATTGATCATGGTATCCTCCTGGGTCATCTCAAAGGGTTGACACTAGGAGACACTGTCTTATAGTGTCTCTGTTCCTTCCTGGAGGGCTATATCCAGTTGGTGGTGCTGGGGGACTCCTTTTCAAACCTTTGGCCATTAACCTGTAGGCTTCCTCAGGGTTCAATTTTGTCCCCTATGCTGTTCAACATATATATGAAACTGCTGGGAGAGGTAATCTGGAGTTTTGGAATTCGGTGCCACCTAAGTGCAGATGACGCCCAGTTCAACTACTACTTTCCACTTAATGCCAAGGAAACTGTCCTGACCCTAAACTAGTGCCCGTCATCAGTAATGGACTGGATGAGGGTATACAAATTTAAACTTAATCTAGACAAGACAGAGGTGTTTCTGGTCGGTCAGAAGGTAGACCAGGGAATAGGGATCCAGCCTGTGTTGGATGTGGTCACACTCCCCTTGAAGACACAGCTTCACAGTTTGGGGGTCCTCTTGGATTCATCACTTAATCTGGAAGCCCCTGTAATGTGCTCTATGTGTGTCTACCTCTGAGGAGTGCTCAGAAATTTCAACTGGTCCAAAGAGATGCTGCCAGGTTGCTGACTACAAGGAGCGGACAACACCCCAATTGCACCAGCTCCACTGGCTGCCAGTCTGTTTCTGGGCACAATTTAAAGTGCTGGTTATGACCTTTAAAGCCCTAGATCAGGGGTGCTCATAATGGTGATCGGGATCACCAGGGTGATCTTTAGGCCTCATCCTGGTGATCTTCAGGCCCCTGGCCAGGTTTTTTGCTGTTGGTCCTCTTCACGCGCCCCTGCACCCTGCAAAGAAGTCCTCCGTCATTGCTCCTCCCCACTCCCTGCTCGCGCGCCGCCTCCAAAAGCTGCAGAGTCCAAGAGGCAGGATGGGCGCCCTCTTTTGGATTCCTCCTCCTCCCTCCGTCCTTCTCCAGCCACTCAGAGTCGTAGGAGACCAAAAGGGGCGGGCCTGGCTGACGCGAAGCATGGCTGGCCCCGCGCGCATGCGCAGAAGCGCCCATTCTGCCCCTCGGACTTCTCGTGAGCTCTTGGAGGCGGCACACATGCTGGCGGCGTGGAAATAGGAGCAACGACGGAGGAGGAGAAGAAAGACGCTTTGGGGTCATTTCCTTACCGCATCTCAAAGGTCGGTCTTTTTACTTTGGGGTGGGTGCTTGATTGTTCTGTGGCATGTCTCTTTGTTTATTTTTAATGTTTAAAAATGGCCTTTTAGCTCCAAAGCCTCTCTGCTTGCTTTGTTCCTTGAGAAATATATGTTGGGGAATATGGAAATGTGGGAGAAATGGGGTGGTTGGATGTATTTTTGCATACCCCTTTGTTTACCTTGCTGAGTATTAAATGGCCTTGCAGTTCAACAGCCTCTCTTCTTACTTTCTGGCTGATAATATGTGTGGTAATATGGCAGTGTGGGAGAAATGGGGTGGTTGGATGTATTTTTGCATGCCCCTTTGTTTACCTTGCTGAGTATTAAATGGCCTTGCAGTTCGAAGGCCTCTCTTCTTACTTTCTGGCTGATAATATGTGTGGTAATATGGCAGTGTGGGAGAAATGGGGTGGTTGGATGTATTTTTGCATGCCCCTTGGTTTACCTTGCTGAGTATTAAATGGCCTTGCAGTTTGAAGGCCTCTCTTCTTACTTTCTGGCTGATAATATGTGTGGTAATATGGCAGTGTGGGAGAAATGGGGTGGTTGGATGTATTTTTGCATGCCCCTTTGTTTACCTTGCTGAGTATTAAATGGCCTTGCAGTTCGAAGGCCTCTCTTCTTACTTTCTGGCTGATAATATGTGTGGTAATATGGCAGTGTGGGAGAAATGGGGTGGTTGGATGTATTTTTATGCTCTGTTTTATATTGTTGTTATTAAATTGAAATGTTGATGTTTTATAACTTCATTTTATGTAAACTGCCCTGAGCCTGCTGGAAGGAGCGGTACATAAAAATGAATAATAAATAAAAATAAATAAATAAATAAATAAATAAATAAGAAAATAGTTATACGTTTTACATTTCTGGGCAGGTGATCTTTGGGACTTGGTTTTTTAATCAGTAGCTCCCATGCTGAAAAAGTGTGAGCACCCCTGCCCTAGATGGTTCAGGTCCAGGCTATTTGGTTGACCACATCCCCTTGTATGAACCTGCCTGTGCCTTGAGATCATCAGGAGAGGCCCTTCTCTTGGTCCCACCTCCATCTCAAGCTTGGTTGGTGGGAACGAGAGAGTGGGCTTTCCTTCTCGGTGTCTGCCCTTGGCTCTGGATCTTCCTTCTTCCAAGAGAAGCCAGAGTGGCCCTCTCCCTGTCTTTCTTCTGGTGGTAGGCTAAAACCTTTGTATTCAGACAGACTTTGAAAGATGAGGATTTTAAAGATTAATTTGAATTTGTTTTAATGTTTTTTAAGTGCGATTTTAAAAAAATATTCTAAATTTAATGCTGTTTTAATGTTTGCATATTTGTATATTTTAAATGGTTATGCTGATACTTTTACATTACACTGCTTTGAGCCCCCTTTGGGGGAGATAAGGCAGGGTATGAATAATATTATTAATAATAATAATGCTTTCCATTTTTCTCTGACCTAAGTGCTCATGACTTTATCCATTTCCTATTGTCTTCCACCTTGGACTAATACTTCATGCTTCTCAAAAAACACAAAAAATATATCAAAATGTATGCCACAATAACTAGAAGATGGTTCAAGTATATTTTTGTTGTTGTTTATGCTTTGGAAAATGATCCCAAATTGGCCTTGCTGTTCTTACGTTCAGGTTACCTGTAACTTTTCACAACTCTGTTACAGGGTTTTGGCAAGGGTTATTCAGAGAAGGCTTACCCTTGCCTTCTAAGAGTCTAAGAGTGACATGCCTAATGTTACATAGTGGACTTCCTCAGTGAGCACAGATTTGAACCCTGGACTTATGAAGTCCTAGTCCAGCATTGGTGTAGAACTGTTTTATTAAGTTTTCTTTGAAAAAGAGGCATGCTTATGTTAAAGCAGAATTGCAGTCTGTAGTATTTGTTGAGGTGCACTACTGCTTTAAAACAAGGTGTGAAGAAATCATGCACAATTTTATTTGTTTGCTACAACGAGACCAAAATTCTAGGTGTAATTTCCTCCTCAGCTGCAAATGTATCCAGAGAAGGGCGACCAAAATGATAAAAAGTCTGGATCACCCATGCGTGCCAATTTTAAAGATCTTATACTGAAGTATGACTAATCTTCTTTGGCCAATCTTCTTTTCTATCCAAGATGGATTTCCTGCAACCATAAATGTGAATTGGACCTTTTAAAACCTTACCAGAGCATGTTGGGTATGCTCATTTTCTACCATAAACTCACTACTGGCAAGGCTGCACTCTGCTTGATATAGATATACCCAATAACACCAACAATTTTGTGGCTGGTCAGGGGGATCCTGGTGTTTGTATGCATTGTATAAGTGCAAATCGGATAGAAGGCAACTTATGGCACCCTTAAATTTATGGAAAGGATTGACTAACAACCGGGTGTAATTAAATGAAATTGCTATGAATTACCATACCTTGGCAGCAATACACATTTTTGAAGAATATTTGAATAATAATTCACTGGTATAGCTGGCATCCAGTTCCAACCTTATTAACAAACTGACCACACTGGCAAGACTGTTCAGCAGAGGGCAGGAAAACCAGTCTGGATGGAACCCAAGGAATTACTCCTTGTAGTTTCTTTCTCCATGACTTTTAACAATGCTGCCACATGTAGAACTGTAAATCCAAACCCCCTGCTGATTATACCAGCCTCAATGCTTATCCTTCCTCTATTCTCAAAGGCTGTGGGCAAAATGCTAGCCATTCTACTGGTTGTAATGAGGGACTGTTTGCTATATTCCTCTTTCCTCCTAATCATCCTTCCTTTTGTGTTGTTTGGCTTTTTTGGGTGGTTCCCTGGTGATTAAAGACATAACACATGCACACATGGGGACAAGTAAGAACTTTATCACATGACACAGGTAAACCTGATATGCAGTTGGTGACATTTCCTATTGTGTGACACCGTGCTCAACCTGTTGATGATGGGGTTCCTTCCTCTGAATATTCTTGCTCTTGCCACTGGCAGGTAAAATCTGTCAATAGCTTGCAACCCTGTTCATGTCACCTGCCTTGGTGTGATGGGTCTATTCAACCTCTGCAGTGGTTAGAACAGGGATGGGCAATTATTTTTTCCAAGGGGCCACATGAGAGCCAAAAAATATTATGGAGGGCCGCACCTAAAGGCAGAACTACATGCTAATCTACATTATTTATTTATTTATTCACTTACTATATTTACTATATATTACACATCATTAATATTAACAGATTAATATATCAAGAAATATTCATATATTATTAGTATTAATATCATAACTATTATATTATAGTATATACTGTATATAGACATAATATATTGAAATTATAATGTAATATAACATTATTATTTATTAATTATTATATTATTATAATAAAATTATTATATAATAATAATAAAAACCACTAAAATAAAATAATGCTTCTTTGTAGTCCCCTTCTCTGGAGTTTTATGCAGAGGCTTGATGGCCATCAGTTGTGGGTGCTTTGATTGTGTATCCCTGGGGGTTGGGCTGGATAGCCCTGGGGTCCCTTCCCTCTCGATGACTTCCTGTTCCCACCTTTCTAAAAACCTCCTGACAGCGAGCCTTTGAGATTCGTGACAGAAAAAGAAGAGATCAAACCCCATTGAAAGGATCGGAAACTCAGGACCAAACTTGGCACGAATCCTCAATATGCCCAAATGTGAACACTGGGGAAATTTGGGGAAAATAGACATTTGGGAGTTGGAATTACTGGGATGTGTAGTTCACTTATTAAGGATGCTCCCTGGCCTCCTCCTCCTCCTCCTCTCTCCCCTCCCTCCCTCTCCGTCGGTCACTTTGCTCGCCTGCCTGCCTCTCCCTCTTGCCCCTCCCGCTTGCTGCTCGCCTCGCCCTCTCGCCCGCTCCGGCTCTCGCAGCGCCAGCGACAGCAAGACCAGGCAGGGGAGGCAAGCCTCGCCCTCTCGCCCCGCCAGCTTGCCGCTCGCTCGCTTGCCTTGCCCTGCACGCTTGCAGCTTGCCACTCGCCTCGCCCTCTCGCCCGTGCCCCCTCTCGCCTGCTCCGGCTTTCCCAGTGCCGGCGACAGCAAGGCCAGGCAGGGGAGGCAAGCTCCCCTGCCTGTCCTTGCTGTTGCTGCCGCTGGGAGAGCCAGAGTGGGGGAAAGGGTGAGCAGGCGCGCGGGCAAGAGGGCGAGGCTTTCCTTCCCTGCCTGGCCTTGCTGTCGCTGGGGCGCGAGCGGGCGGGGCGAGGCGAGCGGCGAGCGAGACTGCCTGCCTGCCTGCCGGGGCCCTTAGGAGGGCTGGATAGAATTGGCCAAAGGGCCATATCCGGCCCCCGGGCCATAGTTTGCCCATCCCTGGGTTAGAAGATCCCTCTTATTATTTGCTGAACATAGCATTTTTTGGGTCTGTAGATCGTTTGTGGGTTGTGCTTCTTTATCAGCTTCCCTATGCGGTTAGTGGTTTCCTTGATGTATGGGAAGAACACTGTACCGTATATTAGCTTTTTTGTTTTTCAAATGTGAATTTGAAAAATTGCTATCAAATAAAATAAAAAATTATAAAAATGTATATGTGTGGGAAGGTGGGGTTACAAGGGTGTGTAGAAATGATCATAGGACAACAAATAGTTGAATTGGCACAATTGCATGATTGAAACTACAGCTCATCCTCATCTTTATCAGCTGATGCCTCATTGATGCAATAGACTATACCAGTCTTCTAGTAACTATTCCAATTCCCAGTAGCAATTCTGTTCAAAGCATACAGTAGTATAAACTACTAATCACATATTAAATGTGAAGTAGGAGTATGATATAACAGCATGAATACAATATGGCATAAAACATGGCATATCCTAAGCATAAGAATCTGGTATATTCCTTCTTAAAAATAATCTATTACTCCTATGATTAATGTAGTATAGTTTTCTTAGTACAGGGTCTAGAAACAACACTCTCTTGCTTAGAATTAACGCTAGCTCCTGCCAGTAAAAAGTTTTCCTGAGAAGCACTATGTGCCATGAAAGTTTGTGGTGAAATGGGTTTTGAGGTTGGATGGTTGAGGGTTATCACTCCATAATGGTTTTGAACAACTAGCCGCTCTTGTCAAGCAGCAATTGTTAGAAGAGCTATAACACTGCAATGCTGCTGATCTAGCATTTCTTTAAGCAAACTGTTTTTTATGCTAACAGCTTCAATTTGCCTAATGATTATGAATCAGTTGGAAATCTCATTGTATTGGAAGAAAATATTTTATTTTATTTTACATAATTTTACAAAATATTTTATTTTATGTAAACCGCTCCTCCGGGAGTGGCGGTCAAAAATTGAAATAAATAAATAAATAATAAACAAAATATTATTTATCATTTACAATTTCATGTGAAGTTTCTTTTAAAAATAAAAAAGTGAGCAAGAAACATAGGGGGTGAGTGGATTATGCCGCTCATTTGGATGTGCAGCAGTGTGATGCTGAGGGTGATTATACTGGTAAATTGCCATTACCTCTAGTGATGGGAATGTCCCTGGATAGCAGCTTCATGCAAGTAAGACCTAAGTTGTAAGGAGGGACAATTTATGACAATGTTCTTGGTCATGAGGCACAATCTCCTTAAGCCCTTTGCTGTCACATGGGACAATTTAACTCTTGTCTTAAACTGGTAACTTTTTGATCTTTGAATATACAGTATATTCCATCATGTGCAAAAACCATAAAGTGTTGCTTCATTTCATATTAATAATAGGAAGGCCGATGTGCCTCATTTCAAGGTATTTTGTTTCCAATTGTCCTGTATTTAGAAGGAGCTCCATTCTCAAAACATGAGAGCATGAAAAATACTCATTGATAGTATCATTTGGGTGTGCCCCCCCCCCCAAGAGTATAGATCAGGATTTTCAGGATATATATTTAAGGGAATATTGCAGTGATGTCCTCAGTCCTTTATGGGAGCAATTCCCTCCTAAACACAGTGGAAGTTACTTCTGAATAAACAGTTATAAGATTGTACTGTTACTTCATGGTTGTCATTGACCTGACTGTGGTGTTCCAGCCTGGTCAGCCCAGTGGTCAGAGTCAGGCACCAGGGGTCCCAGTTGATCAGGGGCAGTTTGAAGATGATGAATGGCCAGATGGGTATGGGTCTCCAAACGAGAGTTTGCAATGGGATGATGAATGGTTGGAGGGATATGGGACCGCAGATGAGTTTAATGAGGATTCCATGGGAGACGATTCTGACTCAGATTGTGAAAGACCAGGTGGTTTTAGTTCCCAAGAGAGTTTCCACTCCCTTTCCAGATCAGCATTCCGAAGAAAGGGAGCTGCCTGGTTCTCACTCTGATAGTGAGCCAGCTGGGCCGGCTAATGAGCCGGTGTTTGATAGAAGGGGGAGCATCAAAGATTCTAGGAAATCGTGGAATCTAAGGAAAGGGGTGAGATGGGTACCTCGAGACGAGCTTCCTTATTAGTCCTTGCTCCCGGACCTCTAGTCAGATCTGAAGCCACGTTCAGCTTGATCACGTCTCACAGCCAAGTCTCCAAGTTCCAGTGGGACCGTTGGAGAGGTCTGGATTCCAGCTCATGGAGGCCGCCGTTGCGGTTTGTTTCAAGTACCACGTTTGACTGCTGGAGCAGTCTGCCTTGTTTTGGAACTTTGTTTTCCTTGGGACTTAAGCCGTTTGGGCTTGCAACTACAGAACTTTATTGGACTATTTTTGATTGCTATATTTTACTTCTTTGGACTATTCTTCATCCTTTATTCTAAATAAGAGAACATTTATTGCATCTGCCTGTGTGTGTGATCTAGGGGGGGCTGGCCGAGTTCTGAGGTGCAACACTGACAAACATAGATGAATGACTGCAGGCCTCTGTTGCTTGTACATAATTTCAAACACACTTGAGGACTCATTAATATATGCTCTCTGAAGAAGACCTATTTCTCTTAAGAAAGAAAGAGGTAAACGTTCACATTAATGATGAAGAATCATACATCCTTGATTTTGTTAAAAGTTGCTGTATGCTGTATCCATGTTTTGATTGATTAATAATATCAATATTTCAACTGAACAACTTAATAAAAAGAAAGAAAAGGGGAAAGGCAATTTGTTTTTATTTTGCAAAGGGAGGGAAGAGGTTATTTTAGTTCAGTCATTTGCAGCAACCTTGCACATTTAATGATGGTCACAGTTTCCATTAGGCGCTGGCACCAAGGAAGAGAGATTTCCTCCTCTATCAGCAAGGGTATGATTGCTTCTGCATGTGTGACAAGAAAGAGAAGGGACTGCTGGTAAATAATGAGGCTGTTAAGGATGTAAGGAGCATATGAAACAGAATATTCATTTTTCTTCAATGGGAATTGTGCCCGACAAAAGTGAGCCTTTCTTTGGCTTGTTTATTTATTGAAAATTCACCTCCGTAGAGGCATTATGTTAAAGTTTGCTCTCTGATGTTAGTATTTTCAGGATGCATGCAGCCACCAGAGTACGTTCTCATTTATGTATCTTGATATGAATCTCCAATTACTGTCAGAGAGGCTTCTCTTTCAATATAGTAACTTTCTGGCTTCTAAGAATGTGAATACGTATTCAGTACTCTCGGGCCAAGTGTACGATGATTCTATGGATTGAGAATACTGGGTACAAATTAATTAAATATCTAAAGAGGAGAGCATGAATGGAAATAGTCTGGAAATTCAGAGCTTTAGAGACAGATGGATCTGGGGAGTGGAAACAGTGCTTGAAGTTGCAGAAGAAATGCTATAGAAATGCTTTCCTATGCTTTTCTCTAAATGTATTGAACCTACAATAAACCCTAGGTAGACCAAACCACAGAAGTCCTTGTCTGACTCTGCAGTGCTTAACTACTACAAGACTTAAATGAACTGGGACAATCACAAGACAAACTCTCCCAGACCTTTGAAATAAAGGTATATTCAATTCACACGACCACAGAGTGAAACCTGTAAAACGGCTCGTTTCCGACAGGCATTTAATCTTTAGCCACCCCTGGATGTGGATGACAACATTGTTTTAATTGTTTTGATATTTTACTGTTTTATTGTTGGTATTGTTTTAAATTGTTAAGTCAATATGCTGTAAACCGCCCTGAGCCAAATTGGATAGGACGGTATACAAATCGAAATAATAAATAAATAAATAAGAGAGTAAAATCAAAATGTCACAGATGGAGGATGGATTTAAAAATAAAGAAGGAAAGGAAAAGGAAACCAGCAATTCCATTCTGAGTGAAAGCTGGGAGGAGGAATTAAATCCATGAAGTAGCATGCCTAACAGTCCCACAAAGGAAGGATAACAGGTGGATAGGTTTCAATTAGGCAGTTATTGCACCGGGAATGTGGCGCAGTTGGCTAAGTGTCAGCTGCATAAGATCTTTCTGACCAGTAGGTCATGAGTTCGAGGCCTGTCCGGGTCGAGGTGGGTTCTTGACCTTAAGTGTAGTCTGCTCCCGACCTTTGCAGCCCGAAAGACAGTTACCTTTGCCAAGTAGGAGATAAAGGTACCACATTAAAGTGGGGAGGCAAAACTTTGACTGATTTATGAGGCCATAAAGAATCGCTGAAGAATGCGGAAGAAACAACAAAGGGACGCTGGAAGGAAACGCTGAGAGAGATGAGGAGTGCGTCAGCTCCCCCTGGTGGCCAGAAAGTTTGCCTCTGTTTGTCAATATATGTATAATGTCAAAATGTATGTGCTGTACTGTACTGTGATAAATGTCACATGTTTACATGTCATATGTTGAACTGCAGGGATTGTCTGCAAGTATGTGTTCTGTAATCCGCTCTGAGTCTCCTTCGGGGTGAGAAGAGCGGAATATAAATAAAGTAAATAAAATAAATAAATAAACTTAAGAGGGCTTTCAGATAGACAATTCTTTGCACTACCAATCAAAAGATCTCAGATAGCTATTGCACCTTTCCTCCTCAATGGATTTTTTTTTTGTGTACGGAAAGAAAGTGGTGAAAGCTATGAGGAGGAAATGATATCGTTGTATGCAACTACCTTGCCCCATTTATGGAATTTCACAACTTAAAAAAAGCCCTCTAGGTGCACCCCATAAATGTCAATACAATTTTGAAGAACTCTTTCAGAGTATACACTGGGGCGTCTGCAAAAATAAGTCTCATTGAGTCTGCTAGGGCTTCCTTCCAAAAAGATATGGGTTGCTCCCCTACTTATTTAATCCTTTATTAAAATGTGTTAGGGCTTCCTCTTTGGTTCGAAGCCAGCTGCCTTACAAAATTTGCTATCTATACCCTTTATCCCATGTATCAGAGAGCTAGAAGGAGAGGTTTCTTTTTCGCCTTTAAATTGTTGTTTTTTCTATTGCAACACAAGATCTACTATTGCTGCCTGTAACTTCCAGATAATTTTATGATTTTGCCAAACCCAGGCAAAAATTAAGCCCCGATTGATTATTGTTAGGATTTGAAATATTAGTTTCTTTTAACTAATTGCAATGCTGACGGGAAGATTTGTTGAACTGCGATTCAGAAAAGTAACTTTCTAAAGTTCTGATCTGGTACCACTTTAACAATGGAAATAATGAATTCATGGAAAACTTAAGAGAGTGAAATCATTTGATGTATTTCCTGGAAATGCAGGCCATCATTGCTAATTAAAATATGTAGCCAAATGCAGCGGAATGAAATTCAGACAGTTGTAAGTCTGATGTCATAATGATTGGAAGCGTGTGAAAAGTGCCTGAAATGAGCATAATAAAGTAAGGCCAGAAAATCCAATTTGGATACATGCTGATGATGAGCATTTGGAGAATGGAGAGATGGAGGTGACAAAAGAACTTTTACTGAATATAATCACAGGTATCTAAGTGTGCATGAACTCAAAGGACACTGCTATAGCAAATCAGCTTTTTGTAAGGCTGGTATTATACAGTGTTGTTATATGTGAAATGGTGGAACATTAATTATAAATGTATCCTCCATTCATTGTGTCTGCACAGTCCCATGAACTAATTTTTGTTATGAGAACTATTACTTCCAATTTTCAAGGAAGGTATTGAAGGTATTCTGTACAATATTTATGCATAACTACATCATGAAAAATGGAGGTGGGATTTTTATTTTACTCCTTTTTGCATCTTCTTAAAACAATGTGTGCTAGATTTCTCTCTCTAAAAGATGGCATTTTCAACAGCTTTAATTATGTTAATTATCACATATTTTGTTAATAACACTTTCTGTTGAAGACATCCATTAGAGATTTAAAGTGTTAATTTACCAGAAAATCTAATGGAACACTGTTGGAAATTTCTCTTTAAATCAACTTTACTTACTTTTAATTAATATCCTAATTAGACAGAGATACAGTATTATTGAAAATATTACACATGTGGAAATAAGAGCTTAGATATGTAATGCAAAAGACATTAGTCACGGTGTAACGTTTTCATTAAACAAACCAAATGATGCATGGGAAAGTTATTTATCGAAACTTCCAAATTTTCCAAATTCTGAGACTGTGCTGGCTGGGCCATTCTTTGAGCTGAAGTCCAAACAATCATCTTTTCCAAGTTGAGATTCGAAGTATCTGTCTTGCTTTATATAGAAGTTAAAAGTTCACTACAAATAATTTGCTTTGATTCTATTATGAAAAACGTGTTTTATCTGCATTTAAAAACATACACGCAACCACTATTAAGTGGAGAATTACATAATTGCCATGACAAGAGGGACTGATTTACTTTTACCTCTATTATCCCAAATATCTGTGAAATTCCATTATATCCACATTGTGTTTGGTGCCTAGATGTTAAATGGGAGAACATAGGTGAATGTCACCAAGGATAGAAACAAAGGACCTCGTCACATATTGCTCCATTTTGCCGGCAATTGCCCTGTGTGCCCTCTTTCCTTCCCCCATTAGATAGAGACAATAGGACAAGGTATGTTGACATCCTGTCTCCATCTGATGGGGGAAAGACACCAAAAATGTGGGTTACTCCATTGGAGCTACCCAAAACCCACTTACCTTGCTGTCATGGGTGAGGAAGCGTCTTGCAAGGCTTCCTTGCCACTTTGGAAGGAATGATGGTGGGGCCAAGCCAGCGTGGTCTGATGGCACTTGGCAGGCCCTGTCTTAAAGAAGAAAAAGGAGCCAAAACTCCAGTGTGATTAGGTGGAAAATCCAACAACATGTAGCCTACTCAAGACCAACCATGCAGGCATGTAGCCGGGGCTGAGGGGGGCTCACCCCCGAAATTCTCAGGGTGGTCCGTGAGAAGGCCTTACTGGTACATTATTTAAACTGTTATGTTTATTCATATCATGATCTGATATCTATGGTCATTATATCCCACATTCATGGGGTTATTGGGATAACAATACAAAAGATTTGCTAGGGTAGACCCTCTCTCACTCAGTCTCAGCCCCGCCCCCGAATCAAACTCAGCCCCTCCCGAATTAAAATCCTGGCTACGGCCCTGCAACCATGTTATTTTGGAACCGTAGATAGAACATGTTACAACTGTCTCTTCCTCTTTCTGAAGGAATGTATCCCTGCCAGTCTGCCGCTGCAATTCAATTAGCTTGTACCCTGCTATTGCTGAGTGAAATCTGTTAATAGCTGCCAATTCTGCAATGTTCCTGCTGTCTACCTTGTGCCATTGGGCTGTTTCACTTCTGTGCCAACACTGAAGTGATGTCAAGGGCTAGGATTCTCCTTCTTTTTCACTTCCCCACTCCCCCTCGGTATTCCCGAGCTGGTAATATTTTAGTTTCCAATAGTATTTTGGCTTTAAAATAAATTAACCAGAGCTGCAACAATAGAATGCCTTAAAATTAAGGAACAGCAGAAGTGCAGGACGGTGTGGTTGTAAGGATATGTGAAGCATGAGTGCAGGACCACAGATCAATGAATTGGCACAGTTGCATGAATTGAGAGAGCAAAGGCACTCATGTTGGTACGTATCCACTGTTGGTGATTGTATGACTGCCATGGAATAGCTGCTTCCTGCAATAAAGTTCTAAATACCAACAACAAGCCAACAAAACAATCAACTATTTCCCATCATCTCACAGCATCTAAAGCCAGCTTCTCCCTTTCTAATGGTAGGGCCAGCCCCAAGATAAGAAAGGTCAATGGAAGTGATCAAGCACCCTTCACATATATAATCCATTCCTCAAGGGTGACTAATGTGTTTGTGTGCATTTCCAGATTACAATCCAGGACAGATTTCCATAGCATTTCAAAATAAACTTGTGGTATTTGGGACAGTTTTATCTTTGGGAAAAAATGAATCAGAGACCCTCATGAAGAAGTTTTTCCGTACTCGAAACCATTTTGGGAAATGGGAACTTTAGTGGTCTCTTCTTTAGACATTCATGTTAAAATAGAAAAAAATGCGTTAGTAATTAAGAATGCATGTTGTAAATCACCCACATACTTATAACTTCTCGGGATTTTCTGAAGGATTGAAGGGATGCTTTTCAAGGACCGGATGCACCCATTCATTGTAGGTGATTGATCTCCCAGTATCTGAACTCAACATGAACCTATCTGTATTTGTAATTTGTCAGAACGGAGGTGTATCTTCCAATGGAATTTGGATGGGAATCTCTGGGGAATCCTTTTGTTAAGTGCTTTAGTTTTAGCTGTGTTACCACTGTAACTTAAGAGAAAACATAAACAGTGAATGTATCTGTAACCTTTTACTTTTATTTTCGTAGTTATGGTAATGTGTCCTCTCTAAATAGTGGAGAAGGAATATCACATGGTTCAAGCACTCTGTTTGCAAGCTGAGCAGATTAAAAAGTCATTGGAAACATAATGTGTTTTGAACCATGGGTTTATAGTATTCAGATTATTTTTTTCCTTAAAAATAACCAGAAAGAACTATTTTGCTAATTGATGAGAAATGGAAAGCAAAGCATTACTTTAACAATTGCTAATGTAATGACAACTCATTAAGACACATATTATGTGCATAATGTGCATATTGTCTCTGTGTTTTTTCGAATGCAGAACTGTGCTGTACAATTCAAAGGAGAGTGAAAACCAAGAGATAACGGTTTTATGGTTCATTTATGAATTCCACAAATGTAACTGTGCTTAGGTTATTTTGCATTAAATGCAAATCTAATTTCACTGCCCTCTGTAGTATTAGGGAAGCCTCTTCATTCTGGGAAGAAGTATCTCTAGAAGTCATCGATGGTTATTGACACCAGATTATTCAAGTATACATTGTCTCAGCTCCCTCTCCACAACAGTTTACCCATCACGTGGGGTAAGTGTCAACCTCTCAGCTAGGTCCTGTGCTGGCTGTGTTGGAGCCGGTACAACACGGGAAACCTCCTGTGTTGGGGGAAAGGTCTGGTAACACTTTCACCCTATTTGGGGGTGGGGCCTCCTCCAGAATTCACATTATGTTTGTGATGTCCACTGTGGAGCTCCATCCAGTAGATGGGGTGAAAGCATCCTAGGATGCTAAATTTACCTCATCTGATGATGTTGTAAGTGTCATGATTGTATTGTGCGGAATCCTGGTGTTCAGGAGGTGCATTTGCCACCTTCAGCCAAAGCATTCTCCTCCAAACAAATTGCAACCCCCAGTAACTCATATGATGTAGCTATGGCAGTTAAAGTGGTTTCATAGCACTATAATTATGTAGTGTGAAAAGACCCTTAAGCAATTCCGTCATGCCATTTCACAATCTTGGGGCAGCTGATGAAAAGGTCCTCTCGGCGATGGTTGCCAGTCAGGTTCTGGCTGGTTGAAGACCTGAGTGTCCAGGGCAGATTATACAGGAGAAGGTGACCTTGTAGATGTCCTGGATCCAAACCATGTAGTGCTTTAAAAAGTCTCAGCAAGAGTCGAACATGGTAAAGTTTGATTCTCTATAAGCGCCCTCATAAATTCAGAACCTTCTCCAAGACAATTCTGAAGCTCACAATTTTATGGTGATTAGAAAAACTAATCAGTTCTTAAATTGTTGGAGTTTTTTTTAAAAAAACTCTAGATCAGGGGTGCCCACACTTTTTTAGCATTCGAGCTACTTAAAAAAAAGTGAAGATGTACCTTGCACGCGCATGCGCGCGCCTTGCACACGTGCGCACCACCCGTGCACTGCTCCTCCCGCACGCTGCCACTACTTCTGCCCGCCGCTCCTCGTTCCTTCGTTCCCGCCTTCGAAGGCTCCATCTCGCACTTCCTCATTCCCGCTGCCGGCTCCTCCCGCAGGGCATTGCAGAGGGAGAGGGAGCGCGAGGCGGAGCCTTCGCAGGCCCCGCCTCATGCTTCCTCCTTCCTGCAATGCCCCGCGGGCGGAAGAAGCATCACGGGAGCAGAGGCCAGCGGCGGGAGCGCGCATGTGTGCGGGGTGTGCGCGTGCATGGCAGGAGCGCCCGATCCGGCTGGTGAGGCCCAAAGATCGACTGGATGAGGGCCAAAGATCGACTAGTAGCTCGCGATCTACCTTATGAGCACCCCTGCTCTAGATTATGTAAAGTCAGTCAAAAACTCATCTTGATACCTGAAATAGAAAATACACAATATAATAACATAGGTGTAGTGTCCTTTTCCAAAATCTCCCCACTCAAAGTCTCCCATATTTTGGACTTTTTTGGATTTTAGAATACTTGTATATACATAATGAGATGTTTTGAAAATGGGACCCAAATCTAAACATAAAATTCATTGATGTTTCACAGACATCTTACATAAATAGTCTGAAGGTAATTTTATACACAGACTTAAAAAAATGATTTTGCACATTAAATAAAGTTTGTGTACATTTAGCCATCATAAAGGGGAATTGGAACCCTTGCCATGATTAAAAGAATTGAGGTGAGGGTGAACACTAATGGCCTTGACTGGGGAGATATTTGGTCTCATCCTCTGGAATTGGGACGGAATTCTCCATCCATTTCCATGAATGGTTTCTCTGGAAGCAACAGTTGATTGCAGCCAAGGGACCATGGTGTCTTCCACTTTATTGATGAAGAGTAGATGTTGTGTGGCCACTGCCTTAGTACACACCAAGTTCATGCCGTTAAATTGGTTGGCAGTTCAGACTGGTGGGGACGAGAGACAGGGCCTTCGCTGTGGTCGCCCCTCGGCTGTGGAACTCTCTCCCAAGTGATGCTAGGACTGCCCCCTCTCTGTTGTCCTTTAGGAAGCTGGTGAAGACTTGGATGTGGAACCAGGCCTTCCCAGAATAGGCTGAGATTGGCTATTGTCTGAATGAATGACCACGTTTACAGATCGAGTGGAATTGTTTTAGTGGCGATGTGGTTTTATGCTGGGATTTTTATGTATTTTAATATGTTGTAGCAGTTGTTTTTAAACTGTATAGCATTGAATTTTTGCTGCAATGCCGGTCTGAGTCCCTCAATAGAGGTGAGAAGGTCGGGGTACAAAAGTTTTAAATAAATAAATAAATATTCACACAGAAATTGATTGGCAACATAAAAGCTGCCCATAGTTTATCCCACACATTTGTGTTGTCTTGTTATTTTGCTGGTTGGGGAGCAAAGCAAAAGTGTCACTGTCTTATTCACCCATGTGGCTCATTTTGGAGCATTTTGGATCTCTAGCCTTGGGAAAATTGTTGTTGTTTTTGTTGTTTGTTTGTTTCTATCCCACTTTTCTCCCTGAGCAGGACTCAAAGTAGCATACAAGATAACAAAGGACAGACTACATATCATAAAATACAGTCATAAACCTTGACATATGTGAAATGAGCAGTTTGTCACATTAAAAAGTCTATATTCCCAGCCCCCATAAGACAAATAACATAAAAAGCATAATTTAACAGTGTAGTTAAAAACCCTGTATAAAAATTCAGTTCTTAAGAGCCATAATCACGCTCTCTCAGCCTCGGAGGAAGGCAAAGGCAAACCCTTTCTGAACAAGAAAATCTTGTGATAGGTTGGCCTAAAATCACCCTAAATTAGAAATAACTTGAAGGCACACAACATCAATTTCCACTGGCAAATCAGTCTGAGTTTTGAGCCAAACAGTGGTATTTACAGGGGTGTCGTGCAGATATTACTTAAGTACCAAATCTTTCCCCTAATTTACTCCTCCCCCCTCATTTTGCTTGATGAAGTTTTCTTTGCTGAACCCCAATAAAAGTGTTTTCAAAATCTGAATTCTGAAATTCTTTAGAAGCAACCCAGTCAGCCTACACGTACTTTTGTTGAATGCTTGGCTTTAATTCTGTTCTCTCCTTTTTAAAATTCACCAGCATGATGTTTAGTGCGATCAATAATGTTCTAGCTGAAATAAACAATTTCAGATCAGATTGATTATTGGTGAAGTAAATATATTTGTTTGTATTCCACCAATCCAAAATGTATTGATGGAAGAGACAGATGAAGACACATGGGGGCACGGTACTGAACACACAAAATGATTGTAATGCAAATCTATGCAGCAATAAAAATATGAAAAAGTTACAACACCTCATATAGAAAGTATTATGCTTAACTACAAGTGTATGCTATACTTATATCCACATTTCTTCCCCCCCTTATCTTTGAGAACTAATTTAAGTCATCAGGAATAGTTAGTTTTTATGGTCATTTGGCTACTGACACATGATAAGTAATAAACCATCAATCTGATCGAAACAGTATGAGATCACTTTTTGAAGCCTATTATGGACACCGTTTTTAAGGTTAAGAAGAGAAATGGAATTATAATCCATGCCATTTTGGGGTAATTGTTATTAATAAATTAGCAAAGAATGAGCAGCAGATGGATGAATTGTTGGAGTTCATTAATTTTATGGTGACTTTCTTTGCATGAGCCAATTATGTCTGTCATTGTGTTGCTAAGTGGCAATGATGCCCCAAGGAAAGGGCACACAGGCAGGACAAATGCTCTCTGGAGTTTTCTGCTTCAGGATTTTGCCAACGGCTTCCTGGCTGTCTTGGTAAACTGAAGAATGTTAACCAGGTAAAATCTGTACAACTATGCATTCTTCTGCACAACAATGCACAACTTTAAAAACATCTATATAAAAGAATATGCTTGTTGAAAAATAGTGTACATATTCTCAAAGGTTTGCTAATGTAGGGTGATTAGATCAAGCCATAGCATGCTAGTCATGACTAAGGATGCATACACTGTAGAATGAACACACTTTTGCTGCCATGTCTCAATGCTCTGGAATCATGGGAGTTGTACTTTTACTGGTTCCTCTCCAACTTTTGTACAGTGGCACTTATTTCTCATGCCAGTAAGGTGATGCTCAAGATTTTTTTGTGCTGTCCAAGTGCCCGGTCCCCTCCCTCCAAGAATACATGGTGTTTTCTGCCGGTGTGGGGAAAGAAGTCTGACCTGACCTAGATTTTTTAAACCTGGGTTGTACCAGACTTTTCCCATGTGTAGAACCAGCCTGCATTTAAAAACACACATAATTTACATACCCAAGTTACTAAGTAAAATAATCATCACCAAATATGCCGGTGACGGCAAGCTTACATTGGCTGGTAAATCCAGAGTCAGCTTAGATTAGAAATGTCCTGGACTGGCTCCTGAAGCAGTCTAATGGACTGTGATAGGCTGGTGTTCACACAGTTCAGCTGAGCCAGTATTGCATTGGCTCCACTAGATTGTCACATTATTTTCTGTGTCACTTTCATCACTCCCAGCAGAGAGCTCTGTGTGAGCTTCTGGCTGTCACATATGCTGCATTCTGACATTAGCAGAGGTGTTTACATGACCAGGGGGAAGGGTGGGAGGAGGTGATCCCTCCCCAATCTTCTTTCTAGTCACATGGGCATGATCCATCCCCTTTTCTGATGAGTATGGGGAAAAAGTGGCAGCAGCAATGTCCTATGACTGTGGTCAATGAATTGTTCCAAATTGGATCTGATCCAGTTGTCCACACTGTCCTAAAGCAATGGGCGCATTCCCTGACTGTGCTTGAAGTAGAGCAAAGCCAGTTTAACCCAGGATAACCCACCATACTCTCTGGAAGTACAGGAACATATTGAAGACAGCCAAGAATCAACTTCAACTTGAGTATGGGGGGAAAAATGAAGTACCGTATACTCCCTGATTTGCCTTATTATTTCTCTTTATTGGGTAGGGATAGGTAAAATGAAATTGGCTTTCTAAGAATTTGGTAGTAAATCTCTACAAACAATTATTTTTGTGCAGTGAAGGTTAAAGGTTCAATTTTTAATCATTTCAGCCAATTATCATCAACAACAAAGTTGGACATTTGGGAGTAACGGTTACTGTTTGTTCAAAATAATACTTTCATGGTATTCATTTTCAGAAATTGGGGCAAAATTTAAATTGCTCTCTATGTGACATTGTATATGGTTATGGGGAAGCCATTAACTATTAACAGAAAGACAAAGGATCTTATCACATTGTAGCAGCAAATTAGGAGTCCCAGAACTCCGTGTGGCAAATAACCTTCTTACCAACAGCGACGTGGACGCGCGGGCACAGGTACGAGAGGACGAGACAATTGACTGTTAAAAGTGAAGTCAAGTTTATTGAAATTTGACACCAGCTGGTGGGGTTCACCCACAGAACAAGCTGCTCCGGGCAAATCCTAACATACATTCTAAGAGCATTCATTATATACCCTCATGGCGGCAGATCTTGGCCCGCCTTCTTCACAACCCCCATTGGCTGGTGCATCAGAACATATTTCGTTATCCAATTAAACACAATACTTATTAGCATCATATCATTATCAAGCTTCTATTTGTTAGAACACTGTGGCGCAGCAAGAAATTCATTTCCCATAGAACAGTATCAGCAGCTCTGGCCAGCCGGTCCCCAAATCGCAACATTTGCTTCTGCCTCTTCCCTGCCAGCAAAGGAGGGGCAGACCCTTCTGCGCTATAGTTCTTATCCTATTAGCATTTAGGTAAACAAACCCACGCCATGTACTGCTTTGGCCAATCAAGGCTTTTGTTATCATTGAAGACACATGATGTACTTTTAGCAAATCACTGCATACGCTTGGCATACCAATCAGGGTACAGCATTTACGGCTTGCATGCCAGCGTGATTTCTGGCACAAGACCCCACCCCAAAATTCTGGCACAAGACCCCACCCCAAAATTCTTCAAAACAATCTATAATGTGATCCAAGATGGTCTCCTCAATGGCCAATTGACCAACCAAGAAGCTGAATTTCTGGTGAATCACCATCCGAGCATCCCTCACCTATATTTATTACCAAAAATTCACAAGGCCACCAGGCCCCCGTTAGGCAGACCCATCGTGGCTGCCACCGACAGTTTATTACAACCTCTAGGGATTTTTTTGGATACCATACTCCAACCCTTTGCCCAAAGATTACCCACATACATCAAAGACACCAGAGATTTGATTAATAAGATTGAAGGTATTTCTATTTTGCCCTCTGACATTCTTATTTCTGCTGATATTGCGTCTTTATACACCAATATCCCATGTGATGAAGCTAGACATATTATCCACAATACTCTTGATAGGCTTACCTACACCCCACCGGCCATCTTTTGGCCTACCTCATGGATCTAATTGATCTCATTTTTGATTATAATTATTTTCAATTTAGAGACCAGTATTATTTGCAAGTGGGGGGAATTTCTATGGGTCAGGCCCTTGCCCCTACAGTGGCCAACATCTTTGTGGGATCTTTAGAAGACATATATCTTTTCTCGGAGGAACATGTCCACTTTTCTGGACACATTAAATTTTTCTTTAGATACATTGATGACATCCTATGTATCGTGGATGGACAAACAAACATGAGGGACTTCCAAGATTGGATGAATAACTGGCACCCCAACATGACTTTTACTTTTGAGTGTAGTACGGAGGAGGTGAATTTTCTTGATTTAACCATTTTTACTCATAACAATCAAATAAAAGTGAGAAATTTCTCTAAACCCACAAACACCAACTCCCTCCTCCATTACTCCTCATTTCACCCCACCATCTTAAGAACAACTTACCTTACTCCTCTCTAATACGACTAAAAAGAAACTCTTCCTTCCCGCACCACTTTACCCATGATGCCCATCTCTTCCTTGACAATTTAAAACGCAGTGGTGATCCTGACAGGGTGTTAAATTCGGCCCTCCACCGAGCCACTAACACACCCAGGAACCAATTATTAACTCCCAGGGTAAAAACATCGCCTTCTAGAGTCATCTGGCCATTGACTTTATCACCTCATTCCAGGAATATTAAAAAAAATTATCACTAATTTTTGGCCTTTGGTAAGTTCTATCCCAGGCCTAGAAAATCCACCACTCATCGCATACAAGAGATCCCAGAATCTCAGAGACCTACTTGTACACTCCAAAGACCATGTGCTTGATTCCTCCCCCCCTTCTATCCCCTTACCTCCTGGCGTCAAGAAATGCGGCAGATGTAGTATCTGCAGACACATCTCTCCTTTAACTCAAATCCAAAACCCCACAAACAACAAGATACACAAGATCAATACATGGGCCACATGTAATTCAAAAACATAATATATTGTTTAATTTGTGGGTGTTGCGGGGTCTCTATGGCAGTTTATCGACAAGAGAATTGAAGACTAGGGTGTGTGAACATAGATCACGCTTCCATACAGGGTATGACAACTCAGTGCTGTACATGCACTTCAAAACATGTAACCCAAAGGTATGATAACTTCACCGTTACTGTCTTAGAAAAGATACACCCACAGCCTCACTCTGACATAAAAGACCCTTCTCCGTTTGGAAAATAAATGGATAATTTCCCTAAACTCAGAGACCCCTAGTGGTTTAAACGACAAACTATCCGTCAGTGAATTACTCATATAACACACACCTGTGCACTACACTATTTAAGAGCCCTGTTATTCAACCTCGGGGCCTCCAGCCCAGTGTCGGTTGATACTGCCTCCATCTGCGGTGCTCCCGTTGTCCTCTGCTGTGGTATGTTACTTCCACCAGCCTCTATATACAGTGTTAGCTTGTTAAGATGTTATTTTTCCATCCCCCATGCTGTTTCCCTTTTGTAGATAGCGTTTGTTGTAATATTAGTGGAATTTCTCGATTATACATGCAGTCTTGTCACTCTATACCATTATAACTCTAGTGCCATGACTTCGTGAGGACGCTCACGCGATCACGTCATTCAGGCCCCGCCCCTGGCCCTGAGGAAGCCCACGGGGTGAACGAAGCGCGCAAGACCCTTTCGTCGTCGGCCCTTGACGCTCCCTCCCACCCGGACATTACATTTGTGAGATTGTGCCATTTATTATTTCCATTCGTGAACTTTTTGGGTTGGGAAAGCGTCGGGGACCTGGGCCTGCTGCTATCATCATTGCCTCTCCTCGCCGGAGCCTGGGCGTCTTAGCTCGCCGTCACAATATATATGTATCAATATTCATTCATTGTTACTTTATTCGTCTCATAACGTTTCCTATAGCCTGTTGCTATCTCCCCCCCTATTGCATTTCTGGCACAGAAAGCCAGCTATTCTATAGCTCTTGCTTGTGCATCACTCTCTCCTGACTGTACTTCTGCCCAAAGTATCAACTCTGCTATAACATTAGGAAAAACTCCGTTTCTGAGACTGTTTGAGAACTATTTCTGTACAGGTCCCATCACACCATGTTTGCCCCATCTTGCCAGTATTCCATCGGAATCAGTTTGCAAACTGTCGCAGAAACAGGTTTTTTGCAGACAGAATTTTAATTGTGATTTTTGAAGTACTATGGATTCCTCTGCTGCTGAAGTACTGTTTTTGTGTGTGATAGGAAAATCTGTATCCCATCAGCAATGTTACTTTTTAAAAGGTCATGGAGTGATGTAGGGGGTGTTTTGAATGGATTGGGAGGAGCCAGCCTTCTGTGGTGCACAGTATTTTCAAATAATAATAAGCATAATAATCAGGTGTGATGATGACAGTATGCATTCCGTCTCAATACAATACGCATCCAGTCCTAAAAAAAAATGTATGCATGATGATACAAATGGATTATATCCCAATGTGATAAGGTCCCAAGAAAACTTGGTTTGGCTTCTAAGACCTGAACCATATTGGCAAAACCAGCTAGAGTCAACCATTGGAATGCTATGTCAACACATATTGAAATCTTATTGGTTCAATTGGTCTATTTGGGATTACCAGTAGATTTTGGCTTAGGTATCAGGTAACAAATACACTGCCCAAATATAATAGATAGACTTTGTGGTTTTCTGTCCTTTTAAAAACAGAAGACAGCTATATCAAACTTCCTAAATACTAGCAATCATAGCTTACATAAAGCCATGTCCATAGTATTTTAATTGATATCATTCTGTTGAACACATAGGCATAAACCAATACCATCCCTATGTGCAGGTGCGGTTCATTTGAAGTTCTGACCTATTGGGGTAAGATGGACCCATAACAACAAAGTAATAAAATTACACCCACTTAATTTCTGATCACTGATGCTGCCTTCTATGTAGTTTTATGACACAATTAATGACAGTATTATCTGACCCAGCCCATGAGCCACTGCCTGGTGGCCTGGTGATAAATGCACATGCTGAATCTAGATGGATTTGCTTTCCTTGCAAACCCTTCATTCTCTACTTGGAGATGGTATCAGACATATGCTTTACTTAATGATTGTAGTTTATTACTCTGTAGGTCATATCCCTTATATATTAGAAACAAACACCTTGGAGACTATGGGTTGGTGGAAGGAGATGACATGTGTCATTGCTGTTGTTTTCTGTAGAGCCCTGTGGAAAAACTAATTACCTTTTCATCTTGGTAAATCCAGAGGTCAGTTTGCCACTACTATATCACTACATGACAGGGTACATGGGTAATTAGGTAGGCTCTGTAACCTGGATATTCCATGGATCTCATTACATCTTATTTAGAAAGGCTGTAATTTGATTGGTGGAAAATTAAGGCATCTTCTCATGGGTCATTTTATCTCTCTGCAATAATAATTCTTGGCTTGATTAAAAATTGATCCAGTGTCTTAAAGTGAATTTATTATTGCAGCAATCTATCAACCACAGACAGATAATCTGGTTCCCATCTTTATCTGATTTGAAAAATCTGTCACTTATTATGTGTTGTTTTCTTCCTCCCTCCCCAGAATCATTTAAATTGATGGTTTGCGAAGGTAGGCTGGCTACCAATGGCCTCTTGGAAGAAAACCTGAAACAATAACTTCTTGCAGAAAGCATTTTTACTGTAAGAGTTGGATAATATGTCAATTTTAATCTATTGATTTGAATTGTGTTCCGGCAACATTTTCTCTGTGGGGAGAAATCAAATAACATGTATATCAAGTAGTAAATGGACATGTAAGTCTGTGCAGTTTGTTATTATATTTGCATATTATCATATTTCCATTCGGCATTTGATTTTTCCAGTGGTTGACATCTAACAAGTTACTTTGTTTGGAATTACCCAAAGTCAAGGCATGAACAGTGGAATTTTTCGGCTTTTGTACTATTGAATGTATCAAAGTGTCCAAGATAGCACCCCCTGTTTCCAAAGAAATTGTCCACATGGTCTGATAGGTGTGTTGGACTATTTAAGAGACATAAGTAATTTTCAAATTGCATGTTCATCTCTAAGCACTACGATCCTTCAGCAATATACCTTTAGACATCTTCAACACCAGCATTTACTACACATTGTTGAGTTTCAATGGCCAACCTGGAGATAAACAAGATCTGGTGTAGACAAGTAAAGGATAAGAAGCTAGACTGACTATCTTTAGTTATTCTGCTGTGTGGTACTAAATTTAGTTGAGAAGAATGATAAAAACATGTGTTTGCTCTTGTACAGTATGTATTCATGCATACACATACACACAGTTCTCTGGGGAAGGCCTACACTGCACAACTCATTTATTTTATAACAGTCTTTTAAAAGTTAATGGTACTGTCCCAGAGCAAACAGGTCGCGGACAGTAGCTAAAGTAGGTGATAGAATCAATTACAGCTTTTCACTAAGGTAATTGTCTCCCCGTCATGTGTCTTTTTGTATTAAGGGTTTTACAACTCCATCACAAATCCTGTGTGTGGGAAAGCACTACTTCAGACAGCAGAAAAAAGAGGTAACATAAAGTGCTATTAGCTATCTAGAGAGCAGGAACTTTATCACCATTTCAAGATATATTTGTTTATAAAGAGAAATGAAAAATATTCAGAAGAAAGAAGAAAACTGAGGATATTTTGGTTCTTGAAACTGAAAATTTTAGTAGTACCCAGTCCACTGCAAAGAGAGAAATTACAATAATAAGCTAAACAATTGAAAGTGGTGTTGAAGGTGTTCATGGCTAGAATCACTGGGTTGCGGTAGTTTTTCGGTCTATATGACCATGTTCCAGTACCATTCTCTCCTGATATCTTGCCTGCATATGTGGCTGGCATCTTCAGAGTTTCTGATGCTACTGAGGCAAGTGGGTTGTATACATATCTATGGAATGTCCTTGTCAGTTTGAAGTGAGTGTGGGTGTTGTAATTCGCCAGTTTGATTAGCATTGAGTAGCCTTGCAGTTGCAAAGTCAATCCGTGGGGGTATTTGCATAGAGGTGGCTTAGCTGTTGTACCTAGAGGCATCCTTTGTTTGAGATGAGTTGACTGGCACTTTGTTGTTTGCTGTCTGGAATTCCCCTGTTTTTGTGTGGTGTTCTTTATTTATTTATTGTCTTAAATCTGGTGTTTTTCAATATTGGTAACCATATTTTGTTCATTTTCATTGTTTCTTCTTTTCTGTTGAAATAATTGAAAAAAATCATACATTGGCATCCTATCCTTCTGAGGCAACCACTTCACAATGCCTAAGGACAGAATTGGCTCTCAATGGAATAAGGTTGGCATCTAATGCTTATTTATGTTATTTAAAGGTTCAAATGAAATGTGAATTTGTAAGGGGGGAATTTTTTTAACCGCTGTACCTCCATAATTGGTCTTGCTGTACACTAAGTCATGCAATCTCTAGTTAGGAAGATAGTTGTATTGAGTGACATAGCATTCTGTGTGTCCCAGATCCATTATTCCATGTCCAGAATAAAATATAGAACATACGAACAGAGAGGGAAACCAAAGGTTGCTTGATCTCAATCCATGGGAAGCTTATGGTAGCCTAAATACTTATTCCAAAGGGACTCCAATCCAGTTATACCATTATTTCATTATTGGAAAAGAGAGGAAAGACCATTGCTGGTTCAAAAAATTAAAGTAGTACACCTTTTGTTCACTATTTCTTGCACTTTTTGTTTCATTCGGCAGCAAATTGAAGTCACTTCCTGCTGAAACGTGCCATAGGTTCCCTGTGAAATGTCCAAATGTTAATTATAAATGTATGTGCTCATTTAAAATCTCTACAATTGTAGTGAAGGGCGGTTACACCCCCCTCCCAAAAACACTACTAAAAAGCATATCATTGATAAAATATGTTGACTGAGTCAACCCCATTGCATTGATCCTTTTGTTGTTATTGTTGTGTATTCCAATCTTTCTGTTTGCCTCCAACTATTTTAAGAACATAAAGATGCATGGCAATTCTTTAGTGCATGCTTACTTTATTGTGAGCTATTCTCTGCTATCACTTGACAGCACCTGTGATGTACTGTTATTTTGGATAATTAAATAATCATAAGCACCAATGTGGAAGGAGCGTGGGATCAACAGATGCCTTGAGCAGTGTCATGCCCACAAGGCAAAGCTGAGTGTTTCCAGCCATCTAAAAAGGTCTCTTTTTCTTGGCAGAGTAGCACACCTCCAGATGTGCCTCTCTGTGATCCTTTGAAGCCTTTGTAGCTTTTCTTTTGGGATCCTTTTGGGATGCATATAAACGGATACATGTATAGCTGTTTAAAGGATGCCTGACACACAGGTAAGTTTTTGCTTGGGGAAATAAAATGTGAAAAAAATGAAACAATTCTTGTTTATTTTTTGCACTTAGACCATCTTTGAGGTTTGTGAACTTTATCCTGGCAATGGGAAAAGAGGGCATGAGGTTGTATATGAGGAAGAGGCTTACACAAGCAGGTGGGCACAAATTGGATAGATCTAACCCACATTATATAAACAACTATTTTCCTCAATTATTATGCGCCAATGCTCATTTCAGTTGCTGCTTTCGTTTACTACAAAATCTCAACAGTAGTGAATTCACTTCGTATTTACATTTGGATCAGCCACTGCACAGCAGAGTAAGATCAATGCTTTCCTCTGTATGCTCTTTTTATTGCAGAAAGTAATACAAGAAAAAGAATACATGGCAGTTGAAGAGGGAAAGGAGTTCTGCTTTTACATTTCATTGTCTGTGGGGATGGAAGAGTGGGACTTCTTTTTTGCTTTAATTGCCAAGATATGTTTACTTTGATGTGTTGGTGCCCCTTTGGCATATTTCCAGGAATTCACAGATGGAAGCTCATCCATTTGGGCACAAGTTTATTAGGTAGAAACCCACAATTCCTTTCATCTCAGTAAGGTGACATGAGATTTAATTATCATATAGCTCAAATCATCATTGTCATCATTGTTAGTGTCATGCTGTTATACCACCAACAGTGCCAACAATTAGGTGCTCTCAGAGCGGTTTACGTATTAGTTTAATGACTGTATTTGTTTTTATTCATCCAAATGATATCAGCTTGATCTAGGATATTACAGAACTGAAATAGAATGAAAAGCACAATTTCCATGACCCGGAGACTTTTTTTTTTTGGTTTTGAGATGACAGAATATTCTACAGCCAAGATATAAATTTCTTGGGCTATCATTTTGTGGGATATACTTTGAAGATCCATAATTTCATCACTATGGGGATGGGGAGTGGGAAAACAGTGGAAAATGGATGGATATAAGTAGGGGATTATATATATATATATATATATATATATATATATATATATATATATATAGTGTGTGTGTATTATATATGTCACCTATGTTATCTTCTAAACTCCCTCAGGAGGAAACTTGGCTATGTTATACTCTTAAAAAAATCTATCCCCCAAATAAACAACCTATGGGTAGTTTTCCAACAGTCCAAAGAATTATTTATTTATTTGTTTGTCACGTTTCTATACCACCTCTCTCGCCCGAAGGCGACTCGGGACGATTTACACAAGGCAGTCTCTGCCCTCAATACAACACAAGCAAACAAACAAAAAAATAACAATATAACAACAAATTAACAATTAAAAACATACAATTGCAGTCCCAGCATCATGTTGAAATTTGTTTCCGTCACATCTTTGTCATTCCATATATCTAATTAAACCTTTATATTTCATCAGCAAATGCCTGCTCAAACAGCCAGGTCTTGACTTTCTTGCGAAAAGTCAGGAGGGAAGGGGCCAATCTGATGTCTCTAGGGAGGGCGTTCCAAAGCTGAGGAGCCACCACTGAAAAGACCCTGTCTGTCATCCCCGCCAGTTGCGCCAGCGAAGAAGGCGGGACCGAGAGCAGGGCCTCTCCAGATGATCTTAAACATCTCGATGGTTCATAAGGAGAGGTGCGTTCGGACAGGTAAGTAGGACCCAAACTGTTTAGGGCTTTAAAGGCTAAAGCCAGCACTTTGAATTGTGCCCGGTAGCAAACTGGCATCCAGTGGAGCTGGCACAACAGGGGAGTTGTACGCTCTCTGAATGCCGCTCCTGTTATAAACCTGGTTCCTGTCCGTTGGACTAGTTGCAGCTTCCAAACAGTCTTCAAAGGCAACCCCACGTAGAGAGCGGTTAACAGCTGCTATAGCTTTGCCAGTGACCATTCATCATGTAATGAACTTCTCTCTACTTAAATAAACTGCTTTTCAGACAGATGACAAATACACACCATTGCTGGAGTTCTTCTGGAATCCTTACTACCTTGGTAGAACTTACCAGAACTTACTGGCACAGCCTTTGTGAGCCCAAGATCAGCTTGTCAACATGAAATAGCAGAATAGGTTTTTTAAAAAATATAAAGATGTTATTTTAATAGGAAAATAAATGAATATTTTTGCACAGTTAGGCTAAGATCCTATGTACAGCTCCATAATCTTCCACTGTGAAGAGGCTATCAAGTTGGATGGAGGAGAGGAGGTGGTTTAGACCATGGAGAAGCATTTGATCTCAACTTGGATTGTGTGTTTTAAATGAGGATGCACTCTCAAATAGAGTCAACACCTTTTTCTTCCTTTGGGATCTCTGAGCATCTGATTTGCTCCCATCTTTACCAATAAGCAGTAGCAGCTTCTGGATCTTGACAGCTGCTGAGAAGTGAGGAGGGGAGTTGGATTAAGCACAGGGGCAAGTGACTGACTCTCATCACCTTATCCAAAATGGGACCTACTCATGTGCAAGCTGCATTTGTGAATGTGTAAGTCACTGATCAGATTTGGCCTTAAATTGTTATAATATTTTAATGAGCAGAGGACTCTCTCACACACAAGACTACACCAATAAAATGCTGGGTAAAATTCACAAATTAAAATTGATTGGATAGGCCTTGCGGAAGACATAGGTCTTCTGTTCTGAGAGCTCATTTAGCTGCCAAAGCTCTTCTGGCAGGTCATTCCACAGTTATGGGATGGCGAATGAAAAGGTCCTCTGGATGATGGTTGCAAGTCAAGTTCTGGCTTGTTGAGGTAAGAGTTCCCCAGAGGACTTAAGTGTCTAGGGTGGATTGTACGGGAAAAGGTGATCATGTAGGCAGTCTGAGCCAAAACCATGTAGGAATCTAAAAGTCAAAACCACTGCTTTCTACTTTAACTAGCAACCAGTGGAGTGACTTTACTATAGGTGCAATATGTTCATTCATAGAATTTTCCATAAACAATTTGCCGGCCATATTTTGAACTAATTGAAGTTTTCCAAACTTGGTATAGAGGTAGCCCAATGTAAATCACATTGCAGAAACCCTATCTTGAGGTCACCGGAATGTGCAGTACCATCTTCGGGTCCCCCAAATCTAGTAAGGGGCACAGCTGGCAATCAGTCAATGTGGTTAGTAAGCACTTCTGACCATTGCATCTACCTGGGCTGCCATTTGGAGAGATGGATCCAGGGGCACTCTCAAGCTGTGAACAGTCTTTCAGGGGAAGTGTAACCACATCCAGAATTTGTTGACATATTTCCATCCTCAGATTAGGGCCCTAAATGGTAAGCACCATGTACATTATCGGTGAATGAATTTCTAACACTGCAGTCTTAAGAGTAGTCTGCAAGACTGAAATGAAAGATACAGTCAAATGCCTCTGTGGAAAATTGTTGCCATTGCCTTCATACTCGCTAGCTCTCACATGTAGTAACAACCCCTTCTCTTTCATGCAACCTAAATGTAACCTCCTCCTCCAAATCAAATAAAAATTATACGCTAAATATATTCATTTTATAAATATGCATGTTAATTAAATATACATTTAGTTTAAATGCATGTGTTAATTATACATGTTACATTAGATCACAATTAAGTCAATAGAAATTGACAATTTGCATATAATCACACTTGTATATTAATCAGTTGTCAATCTAAAATGGCATTTTATTTCAGATGGATCTATTTGTTCCAAAATAGGAGAGAAAAATGTATCAGCAAGGGATTTAGAAAGGAGAGGGAATTTCTGATAGAAGATAAAATTCAGAGTATTTCTTTTTTAAGAATATCCTTTTTTTCTCCTGTCCTATGTGATCATGAGGCCAAGTGTACCATATCGGAATATATCCAGGGAAAACTGCACAGTGAAATGCTGTCTGAGGCTGAAGAGTTCCAGTCTATCTTTCAACTTGACTTCTTTGTTTAGGCTGTATTTCTTTTAAAACACAGGAAAACATTAAAACAGTGGTTCCCTCTGTCTTTTTTCTGATATGATAATTCCCACATAAGACATTTGATGAGGTGTTTATTTTAACCTGCAGATCTTTAGATCACCTAAGACTCAATGCATCCATGATTATATTTTTGGTCTTTCCAGTGTCTAACATTATTTGTGGAAGACTTTGAATTACAAATAATCTGTCAAGTAGGAAATTAAGGTACCACTTAGTGGGGAGGCTAAATTTAACTGATTTACAAGGCCATAAAAAAAGATCTCCAGAAAACACGCTGAGGAACGAAGGAGTGCAACAGCTCCCCCTGGTGGCCAGATGTTAAATTGCCTCTGTCTGTCTTGTGTGTTTGTCTGTCTAAATGTAATGTGTACATTGTAATCCGCCCTGAGTCCCCTGCGGGGTGAGAAGGGCGGAATAGAAATAAAGTAAATAATAAATAAATAAATAAATCAGCATAGCAGCTGAGGGCCATTACATGAATTGAAATAATTCATGTGCCTATAGTATTGGGTTCGGCTTCAGAATCCCAAACTATGAATTAATATATGTGTTCTATTATGTTTTTTTAAAAAATCCTGGTCATTAGATACGCCCATTCCCAGTAGACTCCACACAGCTGACTCATGATTAAAGTCTAGAAGGTTGGGATTATTGAAGTTTTACTTTTTACAAGGCAGCGGTTTCTGAAAGAAATGTGTCCTCATAGCTGCCTTCGGGTCTCCAATAGCAATAACAAACAGGAAGAACAGAATGGTTCTGTCAGGAATAAGGGCCCTTTTATAAATGCCTAAAAACCCAGAAGAAACTGGGATAAAAGGATGTATGCGGCTAAATCATGTTTGGTGAAAGTGGAAGTGGAATTGAGTTAAAAGCATCTGTTTAAAAGGTGTGCATACAACCCAATTCCATCCAAAAGAAATGCACATCTTTGCATTACTGAATATTCCTGCAGTTATGGAAAACAAGTGACTTCTTTCAGAGTCCCGTGTGGACGGCTCCAGTGCACATGTGCATTTAAAAGCCCACAATAGCTGATTGAGCTGTCAAAAAATGGAGTCATGGATATACAAGTGGTTCAATCTAAGCACAGTTAGAAAACAATTAGAACTCCCTGCAACCATTCATTTGTTCTAATGCAGAGGTTGAATTTAGAATTGGGTGGAGAGAATGACAAATCTGTTTATGTGTACATTACGATCTCTGCATGAGCGCATACGAGGTCCATTCAGATTGTATTTATACATCATCTTCATCATCTCGGAGAGACTTTAAAAAAGCATTTCCACTGGCTGTCCCCTGTCCTACCTCCATCTTGTGAACTTGTGAAATCCACTTCACAGGAAGACAGCGGGGCAGTATTTCCCAGGACTGACAGGTCTGTGTGTGGACTTGCTGTCAGCTCCTGGGATTTTTTTGCCCCACATTTTAAACTGCATTTTGACACTATCTGGAAGCGCCCTAAGTCTAAGCCTGCAGAAATGTTTACACAGAAAGCGATAATCCTAAACAGAGAAGCCTTCATCTAAATAAATATGAAGGAGCTATAAAATAGCTGTGCTATAGGGGTGAGGTGTGCTGTGAACAGAGAAAGAGAATAGTTTGCTGAATCTGATTTGTGAAATACTTTTTATTCTACTGGAATCTGACCTAGGCTTGATATTGCTCTCCCTCTCCCTCTCCCTCTCCTTCTCCCTCTCCTCTCCCTCTCCCTCTCCTCTCTCCCTCTCCTCTCTCCCTCTCCCTCTCCTTCTCCCTCTCCCTCTCCCTCTCCCCTCTCCCTCTCCCTCTCCCTCTCCCTCTCCCTCTCCCTCTCCCTCTCCCTCTCCCTCTCTCTCCTCTCCTCTCCCTCTCCTCTCCCTCTCTCCTCTCCCTCTCCCTCTCCCTCTCCCTCCCTCTCCCTCTCCCTGGCTCTCTCTGGGTGTTGAAGTCCATCCTCTGGTGTTCCATACTAACAGAGGGCCGATTAAATTTAATGTGTGGGACACAGCTGGGCAAGAAAAATTTGGAGGTCTGCGAGATGGCTATTACATCCAAGCTCAATGTGCCATCATAATGTTTGATGTAACATCAAGAGTTACATACAAGAACGTACCCAATTGGTTCTTATGGGTAATTTTATTGTGATAGATGCTGTGCGCATGGCCCGGTTCACCCACTTTCTGGCTCTTTAATGGTTTTTTTAATTTAAAAAAGTGACTTACCTTTGCTTTCCAGACCTTGCTTGAGGACGTCTTTTACCAGTGTGGTTCTCAACTGTGTCTTGTTAGTCCTTCCTATATTTTAGATTTCAGTTCTGAAAATCTGTGATCTTTGGCCATACTGGAAAATCAAAGTCCAAAGCACATGGAAGTTTGGGAACTATTGTTTTATCAGTTTGATTGCAGACAAGTTTTGTGATTGTAAATTGACTGTATTCTCTGACCTCATACACTAATATAGGGCAACAGTTTTGTGTTTAATGCCTCTTAGTAAGCTCTATAGCCTTTTGCCTCCCAACCTCTGAAATGGTGAGACCAGACACAATAGCTTTGGGTTCAAAATTTGGGCAACCTTTAATAATGTTATCTATTTAACTTTTAACTGAACTAAACTTAGGTGTCTTTGGAACTTGGTGGCAAAGCCGAGGTAGCGTCCTTACGTGACCTACTCCTCGGCTATTCAGGGCGTAACACCTGGGTCCCCTGGTATCCAAACCCGAGCAACCTCTAAGGTAAACATCTGGAGAAGCCTCTCTCAAATTATTGAGACCAGACTCTCCCATTTCTGGGCCATACAATATCCCCTCACCCTTTAAATGACATCTAGGTGAGTGTTTTTGTGTATTGGCCCACACCCTTAAGGGGTGCCTTGGGTGTACATCGATCTTTGTATTTTCCTATGCTATTTATGTCACGGATTGGGGGCAGATGCCCATTTTGTCCCCATCCCCTACCAAGTCCATTAAAACCATTTGAATCCCTAACTGTAAGTCGGATAAAAATTGCCAAATTAGCCAAATCTGACAGATGGATACCATCTGTGCCGAAGTAATGTGGTTCTCATGGGTAATTTTATTGTGATAGATGCTGTGCACATGGCCCGGTTCACCCACTTTCTGGCTCTTTCTAGCTTTCTCATATCACTGCCTCCTGGCCATCTGAGGTATGGAATGATAGCTGACCAAGCAATGTGCACCCGCGGCCATGCCTGCCACAACTTACAGATGTCATCATGTGGCTGTAAGTAAAGGGCCCTACCTTTCAGTAGGCCAAGGTCATTTCTTCCCAAGTGGAGGACTAAAACATCAGGAGGGGGCTCGCTCCTATTCTGAAGTAACAAGGGGATCAAACCGTCCCAATGAAGGCCTCTAACGCCTTTCCACTCCACCATAACAATGGAGGCAAAACGGATGTGCTGGCCAATGGGAGTGTTTTGGGCATGTATCTTGGCCCAGTGGACATAACTGTTTCCACATCTAAGGATTCTCCGTCTATGCACCAGCGCGGCCATATCTGAAACGATAAATGACAAGGTTACAACAGAGGTGTATGAACATATCGCCTGTATGGGTTAGACTTCCATCTGCCAATAGCATTAATGGTTTCAGACTGATAACCTAATTGTGTAGCCGAAGATGCCGCCCCAATACGGAAGGAATGGGTTCCAAATTTTCGGTGACCTAAACCAAGCATCTTAAGTGCTCTGTCAGTGATCGCCCAAAATTGGTATTTTGTCAAAGGGGAGGCATCTTGATGGCAAAACAAACAGCCAGGTAAATTGTCCCTTATCGCTTTGAAGTGTGTCAAAGCTATGACTTGACATAAGTCAGTGTTGCTGCACTTTGATAACTTAATAACACTGCCCCTGGCTTGCTGGTCCATCTTAGATGATCTGATCAAGATTTCAAGCCCATCTTGTATCAGTCATATGTCCGAAATTAACGGTGCGCACTGGGCCCATTCATTTTTAGAGGCGGCAACCAGCTTGCTTATTCTTAGGGTGGCAAAAAAGGCCGTCAGTGCCATAGTGTGAAACCACAACTGTTCCAATGGAACTATCCAATCTCTCCTTTGGAGGAGGAGGCAAACCGCTCTCCCCCCAAGCTGTGCCAGGATGGGAAAGTTCCCTGTGGCCTAAAAATGATTAATTAGTCTCATTGAATTAAAGTTAAGTCTGCATAGTGCATCAAAGCATATTGTTGTAAAATTTAATAAAGCATCTTTTCATTATCTTCTGCCCAGTCACTATTTGCATAGCAGTATTAATTCAACTAAACAAAAGGAATTTCGCATCCTTTGAAATGGGAGTCCTGATGTTCTGTGTGATTGTATGAAACCTTTGTTCATTAGTTTGTAGCACCTGATCAGCTCAAGTTAGTATAATTCTGTTTTCTTATAATTATTCCTTCTTGATTTCCCCTCTGTAGTGTTGGATTTACTTTCCTCAAAAACATTATTCGCTGGAGACATTTCAGTCAACTGAATAGTTTACAAGCTAAAAAATTTGAGTCACCAAGGTATTAAAATGAGTCTGTGAAAGTACATATTTTATCAGTGATTTTAATCTTTAACATATTTGCTTCAGGTATCTAGGACACCATTGATTCCCTGCTACATTATGTAAAGTCTACAAAAAATTAGGTCACCATTCTGATCATCTCTCTCGTAAGGATTCAGTTGAGATGCACCGAGAGAAAAAATTGTGTTTTAGGTAATTAGTGGCTCATAAAAGCCCATAAGAGATGATGGTAGAAATGTAAAACTCGATGCTCTAGATATACTAGATGTTGTACAAAAACATGCTCATTCAGAAGAAGACCTACAAGCCACTCTAAACACCTTTGCAGAAGCATACAAAAAGCTTGGGCTCTCACTGAACATCGAAAAAACCAAAGTGCTTTTTCAGCAGGCACCAGCCAATCCCTCTGCAGTGCCAGAAAGACAGCTTAATGGTGCAACATTAGAAAACGTTTACCGTTTTTGCTACTTTGGCAGTCATCTCTCCACAAAAGTCAACATTGACACTGAAATACAACACTGTCTGTGTTCTGTGAGTGCAGCATTTCTCTGAATGAATCAGAGAATGTTTGAGGATTGGGACATTCATAGGGGATACCAAGAGGCTTGTTTACAAAACCATTGTCCTCCCAATCCTGTTATACACCTGCAAAGCATGCACCATGTGCAGATATCACACCCAACTTCTGGAACAATTCCATCAGTGTTGTCTCAAAAAAATCCTGCAAATCTCTTAGGAAGACAGGTGGACAAATGTCAGCATGCGGGAAGAGGCAAAGACCACCAGCATGGAAGAGATCATCCGCCATCAACGTTGCTGGACTGGCCACATTGTCCGAATGCCCAATCACCATCTCCCAAAGCAGTTACTGTACACTCAACTCAAAAACGGAAAATAGATTTTTGGTGGACAGAAAAAGAGATTTAAAGATGGGCTTAAAGCTACCTAAAAATGGTGGCATAGACACTGAGAACTGGGAAGTCCTGGTCCTCAAGTATTCTAACTGGAGGTCAGCTGTTACCAACAGTGTTGTGGAATTCAAAGAGGCACAAATGGAGGGCGAATGGGAGAAACATGGCAAGAGGTAGGTGCATCAAGCCAACCCTTGTCAGGACCACCTTCAGCTTGAAACTGATGTTCTCACTACAGAATAGCATGTGGATCAAGAATAGGTTTCTACCATCATCTAAGGACTCACCCTCAAGACCATATTTATTTATTTTATTTATTTAAAATTTTTGTACCCCGACCTTCTCACCTCTATAGAGGGACTCAGACCATATGCTTGGAAGGCAATCATACTCAGACAGGAGGGATTGCCAATGATGATGATGGTGATGATGAAGAAGATGATGTACAAATACAATCTGAATCAACTTTGTAACTGTTATCAAGGAGTCACGATTGAAATGCAATTTTATCTAAACCTCCAGATAGTGGAATAGGGATTGGAGAATTGCTCTCAAGATTTCTGAATTCTTACTGCAGTAAAAGTATTCTTTAAAAACGTATTTCAGTGTGGCCTTATCATATCACAAAAGTTAATTGAAGTAATTAAATCCAATGCATGACTTTTATGCCACGACCTTTCACAGAATTGCAGGGTTGGAAGGGGTGCTAAGGCCTATCCATTTTAATCCCTGACAATGTGAAACCTATTCCTAAAGCATCACCTGACCTCTTTTTAAAAACATTCTTCCAATGTCATATATTTCAGATGATTCTTCCCAATGTTTGGTCAATCAATCAATCAATCAATCAATGATTTATTATGGTCTATGACCAGCACATAAAATGGGGCAAAGATGCCCAAGGAAGGGGAATCACATTTCCCAAATAGGTCAAATATAAAAGCAGATTAAAAACATGTTATAAAAAAACAGATTAAAAAGACAAGTTAAATTACAATTTAAAGAGCAGGTATGTGTCTAAAGGAGGGGGCAGCTAAAAGAAGATATCAAGCTACTGGGAAGCCCTGGAGGGGGATGAGAAGGGTTGAAAACTCCTTTGTTCAAATTTGAATCCATTGGTTTGGCCTCTATTGTCTAAAATAATACAAAGCAAGTTCGCTCCATCTTCACCTGATTGCCCTTCAGATATTGGAAGAAGGCTCCATATCACCTCTTAATCTGCTCCAGTTTAAACGTACTCAACTCCCTTCAACAAAGATTTTGGTTTCTATCCAGAGCATTAACCACTGTTAATAATTTTGTTAAACTGTGGTGCACACTATTCCACGCAGAGCCTGACTAAGAAGAATTGAACTATTATTATCTACACACTGGCCTTCTATTGACCTATAATGCAGCATTAGATTTTAAAGTTCTGTGCCTGTGATGTTCCAGCCTGGTGGGCATTGACAGACCCCGGGGGTGCCAAGGCAGGTGCCAGCTGACCAGGGGCAAAGTGAGGATGGGCTAGCTGATCAGGGGCAGAGTGATGATGAAGATTGGCCAGATGGGTATGGGTCTCCAAACGAGAGTTTGCAATGGGACAATGAATGGCTGGAGGGATATAGGACTGCAGATGAGTTTAGTCAGGATTCCATGGAAGATGATTCCGGATCAGACTATGAGAGGCCTGGCAGCCTTGGTTCCCAAGAGAGAGTTTCTACTCCCTTTCCAGATGAGCATTCCGGAGAAAGGAAGTTTCCTGCTTCTCACTCTGATAGCAGTGCCGCTGGGCCTGCTAACGAGCGGGAATTCAACAAGAGGGACAGTTTCAGATCTTTGAGGAGAGATTGGAGGAAGGGAGTGTGGTGGACGCACAAGAGTTAGATTCCTTTATTAGACTGGTCTGAGGGGGTTTTGTCAGACCTGAAGCTACATTCAGTTTGGAGAGGACTTGGGTCCGGGATCTCCGGTTCATGTTCAACTGCAGGAGCGGTTTGCCTTGACTTTGCAACATTGCTTTCCATGGGATTATTGCCAGCGTTCTTTGCCACTGTTTTGGAACTTTATTGAATTGCTTTTGGACTTTGTTTTGAACTACTTTGCATTTATCATTCTATCTTTGGACTATCCTTTATTCTAAATAAAAGTACATTTATTGCATTGGCCTGGTGTGTGTGTTCGGGGGAGCTAACTATGGTCTGAAGTGCAACAGTGCCTCCTAAATGTCTACATAGAAAATATCCCTGTTCAACTGTCCCTGTTCCTACAGTCCTCATCATGAATGTACAGAGACTATAAGGGCAGCTATGTAGAGGCAAAAGCTCCTAACTGTAATCCAGCCAGGTTTATGATTCACTTTCTCTCTGTCATTAGTTTCTCTCAGCATTGGCTCTTCCCTTGTACACCATGTGCAAACAGCTGAGCTTGACCCAAAAGATACAAACCCATTTTTTCACCAATCCCATGCAAACCTATGCTTTGTACGTTCCCTTTGCACATAGATTTCCAGAGTCTGTGAGACAAACTATAAAACGAGTCACACATCAATCAATTAATCATTCATTTTAATTGCAGATTGGCCTCCACACGGCAGAGGGCTTTTTCTGTTGCTGCTCCAATTCTCTGGAACGGCCTCCCTGAGGAGATCTGGGCTATCTGCGCTCTCCTGCCCTCCCGCAAGGCGTTGAAGACTTGGCTCTTTAGGAAGGCGTTTGGCCCTTAACCCAATCATACTGTGTGCCATGCCATGCCGCCTGTGGTTGTCCCAGATCCTCATCATGTCCCGCCCAGCCTCCATTGAGGGCTATTGCTTCAAAATGTTTTAACTGTTTTAATTGTCTTAACGTGTTTTTAATTTGTTTGATCTGTTTTATCATGCTCACTGTGTTTGTACGTCCTCTGTACACCGCTCTGAGCCTCGGAGTGAGCGGTATACTAAATCGAAGTTAATAAATAAATAAATAAATGTATATTCTATGTTTTCCCCAGAATAGGGAATTAATGCCACATCAAACATTTGTTTAAAAACATTGATTTTAAAAAACATAGCACCGAATCATTAAACCTATTATAGCAAGACAATCCCTGTTGAAATAGAGAAGTCAGCATGGAGAAAGCCAGTGCAGGACATTATCACACGAGGCTGTAAAAAATGGGTGTAGTATTGCAAACCAATTTTAGGTTTCAGCTGGAGTATGCCAGAATAGCTACTTTCATTATGACAATCAGTTCTGCAATTGCTTTAAGAAACGAGCAAACACGTTTAGCTTACTGTGTCTGCTGGGACTTGTCTTCTCCCAATCCATTCATTGCCGATTTGTCAATGCTCTCTGCTTTTTTTTTTTTGGAATTGTGCAACCCCAAAAGTTCAAAATCTCACGAGACGGGGAAACTAGGGTTTTGTAATTAAATACTTCTGCAAGCTCACAAGCATTGTCTTTTTAAAAGTTTTAATTGTAAAAATTGATATATGCATTTTACATTTAGCATCCTATCTGTTTTGCATATTCTCCACAGGAGAGTGCTACTTCTCATTGACAAGATCATACAAGCTGCTGCTTTGTACAACCTGGATGATTTCAATTAATCAAAAAAATAAAGTTGCATTTAGAAGCCTTTCCTTGGTTTTGTATTCTGCAAGGGAGAGGGCGATTTCTCATTGCAGTTCAGGTTACAGTTTGCAAAAGTCCAAATCAAAGATTTGCAAAAGAACAAAGGAAAGTTTGAAAACAGTCTGGAAATGCCGAATAAGGAGGGGAATTTCCAACAATGCCTGAAAGAAACTGGGGACTGACACAGTTTCAACAAGTATTTGCTTAAAGGAAGTGAATGGGGCAAAAGAAGACAGAGATTTGCAGCCAGAGCTAAAATGTCTACGGTGAAGACAAAGTGACACCCCCAGGATGCCCAAAATGACATGTTACTGTTCCCAAACTTATGCATTTACCATACAGCTGAAATTCTGAACACTGCTTCAAAGTACTGTCTGCTGATTGAAACTGGGAGTACCCCTTTTTTGGAAAAACATTGCTTACAGATAAGTTGTAGACTGATATGGAATTAGTATAGGATGATATTGTGTTAAAGCAGTGGTTCCCAACCTTTTTTTGACAAGGGACCACTTGTCCAGGGAGCATTTGACCAGGGACCACTCTCCAGCATTACTTCCAAAAAGGTTAGGAATAAATTTTTGGTCAACTTTAGATTCGGTTTGGTTATTTGGGGTGCTGATTCAGAAAATTGCATTGGATAGACAACATCAGCTCTAGTTTCTGATACAGAACATATCCCATCCAGTAGTCGCTATCTGCTCACCCACACAAAACCATATTTAATAATCTAGAGCTGATGTGGTAGTAGTAATCTTTTGTGGGTAGTCAGCCTCTCCCCTCCCAACATCCCCATTACCTTGGCACTATGTGAGGGTTTCGTGAGACCAGTTGCTCTTGCCACGTGGTTTCAAGGCAACAGTGTAGTGATGGTGAGGTTGCGGACCATATTTTTGTGCTTGCAGACCACTTGTGGTCCATGGACCACGGGTTGGGAACCACTGTGTTAAAGTGATTCCACTCATGATTGGGGAGGCTACAAATCATGACTAACTAGATTGTACAAACCCATCCGTGTGCAGGGATGGGCAAAGTATTCCCCCTAGGATCCTCAATAAAATCCCTGTCCTAACTTTTAATTTGATTTTTTTAAAAACAACCAATGACGATGGTGGTAATAATAATAACAATAATAATAAATATTTCTTGCTCACCTCTCCTTGTGGCTTGAGACAGGGTTAGAAATCATTAATCGGGTCACCATAAGTTGAAAACAACTATCTCCCTCTCTTGCCCTCTCTTTCTCTGCCTCCTCCTTATTACATCATTTATATCAAGTTTACTTTTCAGTGTACTCTGGAATGAATTGTACAGAGATGTACTTTAAAGGTTGAGCAGACGCATTACAGCACCAAAAAGGAAGATATTGCAATGGATAAAAGTTAATTCTGGCTCTGACAAGAGCAAATGTTCAAATAGACAGAGGGATGAAAAGGCTATGCTGTATGTATACAGTATGGACTCTCTGGCATACCAGGTTTGCTTCTGCATAATGTATAAAATCACCTTTGTCTTTAGAGTACATTTTCATCAGCATTTTGGGGAATTTGCTGGAAAACCAGAGCCAATCGGTGCTTTGTTCTTTTAAATAGTTGAAGTATAGTAATACTCACAGATATTTAAATATAGTTATTGCAGTTCTGATAAACCAACGTCAACACCTTTACAAAGTCTTTTCCCCACTCCATTTTTTTAAAAAAAATATTTGCTCATATGTAAGTAATATAAAATAAGACTTTGTAAATTAAAACACCTCATACATTTAGAGGTCCTGAACATACCAAAAGCTCTGTGGAATTTTATGTGAGTTGCAAACACTCAGCATTGTTCAAAGTTGGCACCCTTTTGTACTTATGAATGGTAATCTATTGTGATAGTTTCCCTTAGAAAAACACAGTGTGTGTGCTGTTAACTTAAACAGGTGCTTGAGTAGACAGCTGGAGGTTTAAGGGCAGAGGTCAAGCAATCAAAAGTGGCCGTCTATTGCATAGACCATCAAACAGCAAGCCCATCAATGGGTTCAGTGGAGAATGCTGGAAATTAATCAGTTCAGCTCTTGGTGTTTAGCCATGCTGATTATATAGTGGCAAAGCAACCGTGAGATGACAAGCCAGAGAAACTAACGTAATAGGAGTTCATTCCCAACAAAGGCCAAGGAGGCAGATCAATTTGCAATATTCTTTTCTGCACCCATGCACCAAAGCAGAAACATGAAAGCAGAACATTAAGGGATGCTCCCTATGAACTAGACAAATCAATAAACATCACTAGAGAAGGAGGAAAGAAAAAGGTTCTCATTCTCCTGAACACCCCGAGCCCTTTCCCCCCATCTCGGTGAAATGATGGGGAGCAACGGCCTCTGCCATGTTCTTTTTCACCTGTATAGTCTTGTCCTACAACTGACAAGGTGAATGCAACTTTCCAAATTAGTCTTTAAGGACATTATTAGATCTTGTTAGAGAGGACATTCTGGGGCATAGGAAGATAGCTCTGATGAAGCAGATGTAATGAAATGAAGCATTTCGGCTTTGGAAAAGATAGCCGAAATAGGGAGATTGTATTTAATTTGCCATTTGTCAAGAGCGATAGGGCCAAAATAATACCCTAAATCCCATCTGATCTTGAATGCTATGCAGGGTGAACACTGGTTAGTACTTGAATGGAAAATGTCCAATGAATACTACATGCTATATTTCAGAGGAAGGGAATTGCAAAACCACCATGTCTACAAAGCCCAATGAAATTCACGGGACTGCCATAAAAGGACAGTTCACTTGAATGTATGCACGCACACACACAAACAAAAAGCAAGAAAAGCATTATTAGACCCACTCTTAATTTACCTTCATTGAAGAAAAAACACCACTCCTTTTTTTCTTAAAATGAAGAAAACATTGATTTTACACTTAGTAGAATTAGGGTGTCAAAATGCCAGTTTTATCATGGACAGAAAAACAATTCTGGACTAATTTTAGGGTGCTGGGATGACTGGTCCTCTTCATTTAGATTCCTTCCCACTGCATTTATCTACTTTCTTTGATGAAACAAACATTTACCATCACATCTGAAACAAACAAAGTACCATTATATGGTTTGCTCAAACTTGTTAGTTTTCATACAAATTGAAATCTGCTTTAAACTGTAGATTCAGTCCCTTGGCAAGAGATAAACAGTGGTTTGCACAATTTTAGTATATCCAGTTCAGCTTTAATATAAACCAGACAAGTGGAACAATCAAACTATGACAGGAGAAGGATTTGTGTGGTAAGTTATTGTGAAAGGGAGTTTATTTTTCCTAACTCTTTTGTTATTGTGTGCCTTCAAGTTGTTTCAGACTTTTGGTGCCTTTGACTTTCTTTGAGGCCAAGAGCATGTGACTTGCTCATGGGTCAATCAATGGATGAGGGACTCTCTCTCTCTCTCTCTCTATATATATATATATAGATATATATATAGAGAGAGAGAGAGAGAGAGAGAGAGAGAGAGAGAGAGAGTCCCTCATCCATTGATTGACCATGAGCAAGTCACATGCTCTTGGCCTCAAAGAAAGTCAAAGGCACCAAAAGTCTCTCTCTCTCTCTCTCTCTCTCTCCCTCCCTAGAGAGAGAGAGAGAGAGAGTCCCTCTCTCCCCAGCTCCTTTCACGTTCACAACTTTTTCTTTATTGGAGATCTTATTTTTATTTTTAAGTCTTCACTGTATTAAATCTCTCTCTCTCTCTCTCTCTCTCTTTCTCTCTGTCTTTCTCTCTGTCTCTGTCTCTCTCTCTCTCTCTCTCTCTCTCTCTCTCTCTCTCTCTCTATATATATATAGAGAGAGACAGAGAGAAACACACACACACAGAGAGAGAGAGAGAGAGAGAGAGAGAAAGATTTAATACAGTGAAGACTTAAAAATAAAAATAAGATCTCCAATAAAGAAAAAGGAAAAGTTGTGAACGCGAAAGGAGCTGGGGGGAGAGAAAGAGAGAGAGAGAGAGAGGAAAAAAGAGAAGAAGAGAAAGAAAAGGAAACGAAGGAAAAAAATTATAAAAGATATTCTGTGTTGATTTTCCCAATCTTCTTCTTCGAGGTCATGTATTGTTCTTTCTGTTTTTGTTTGTCTACTCTATCTGTTCCTCCTTTTTCTGGAGTTTTTGAATTGACTTGTTGATTGTTCTATGTTCTTTATGTTAACAAATTAATTTTAATCTCTTTCAAATAATCCTTAAATAATGTCCAGTCCATTGTTTTTAAACATCTACCTTGTGATTTTGCTAATAAAAAGGTCAGTTTGTCCATACTAATCATGTCCAGTACTTTAGCTATCCATCGGTCTGAGGGGGGCTTCTCCTTCTGTCTCCACATTTGAGCATAAACAGTCCTCGCCGTCATCAAATAATAGAATAATTTGTCTTTATTGATGTCCCAGTCAGTATTGGTCATTCTGAGGAAGAAAAGTTCCAGTTTAAATTGGATTTTTATCATCAGAATTTGTTGACAGATTTTGTGGATCTCTTTCCAGTATTTTTTTACCTTTTCACAGAACCACCACATATGCATGAAGTTCCTTTCCTGTTTTTCATATTTCCAGCAGTTATTGTTCATACTGTATCTTTGTTAAATTTAGATAGTTTCTTTGTTGTTATGTACCACTGGTACATCATTTTCAGCCAGTTTTCTTGAATGTCGTATGATTGTGTGTATTTTAATTTTTCCTCCATATCTACTCCCATTCTTCAAGCATAATTGAAGAATTGTTTTTGGCCCAGTTTGTCATACATTCTTTGACTTGGTCCCTTTCGATACTCCATAATAGCAGAAGGGACAATTTTAACCCTGGTCTCCAAAGTCAAAATCCAATGCTAAAACCACTACACTAGGTGGTTCCCAAGTTTGTGATTAGTCTATATTGCATTTGTGATTATCTGGATTCTAAAAGTGCTAATTTGAGATTCACCGATCAAAAAAAGAAGCATTATGATATATATATATATATATATATATATATATATATATAACATTATGATAATGCAATGTCAAGGAAAAGACCAATTAGGTCTGTCTGCTCAGTCTCTGTCCATATTTTATATACATACCACCACCTTCTAAATAGCAATCTAGAAAACAAATCTAGTATGAGATGATCTTGCATATTTTATTTTTGTGTAACAGGAATAGCATGAAGAAAGCATACAAATTCCCTACATGAGTTGTTTAGAAAATATCCCAGTAACTTTTATGCCTAATTGTTTTGCCTTTTGTTTTAATCAGAAGATAGAAAATTGCTTGTTTCTAGTGCTCGTTGATGTCAATGAGATTTAATCCATTGTGTCTGATGCACCAGATATTATTTCACAACTCTTCTGGTGCAAAATATTTTCTTTAATGTGGATTCTTTGAAAATGGAAGAAACATAGATGGATGCATTGTCAGTTTTATTTCCATTACAATGAAAGGTTTGCCTGCTTAATTTCCATCTAAGGGACTGCTATGAAAAGCATTGGAACAAGAACAGCTAACAATAATGTGTTATTTCCTTCCTGTTCTGTATTATGTCCGTTTTGGTGTCAGGTGTATTTAGCTTCAAGCAATAGCCCAGTTCCAGTAATGATGATGGCGCAAGGGGTAAACATGGCATCTAGAGGATCCATGTGTCATTTAAATTGCAGCATTTTATTTATGAAATGAAAAACCTTGGTTCCAGTCCACATAACATTTGTGGAGGTCAGACCTTAGCTGAAGAGCACATGTAGCAGCTTTCAGGTTTGATGCCATACATAACCTTAAGAAGTAGGGCAGTGAAATACAGTTGCTTGAGATATTGAGCAATGAAGACCAGTTATGGTAGAAAATTGTGGGCTAGACAGTGACCAGTGATCCAACTCAATATGAGTCATCTTGATGTATTCATACCCAACAAGTAGGAATAACCCTTTTTTGGTCCAAGAGCTCCATCTCCGCCATAGTTAACTGGCTGAGAGCACAGTCATAGTTGTGGATAGAGTCAAAATGAAAGTGGGTAGTGCTATTGTGCACATGGAAGCTCAATGGGCTAATAGACATCCACACATGGTTAATTGGGCCCATGTTTGGCAGGAGACCGGGTTATTGCAGTCAACCTTATTGAGTGAGGCAAGCATTGTGGCTCAAATTTGATGTAGGAATCATGGCACACTCTGAATGTCTCTTCTAGACTGCCATATAAACTCCAGTTTATCTGCTTTGAACTGGATTACATGGCAGTTCAAAGCAGATAATGTGGATTATATGGCAGTCTAGAAGGGGCCTCACTTTAACCTCAAACATCCTACCAGTTATATTGGCTAAGGCTGCTTGGATTTCCTGGCTTAAATCCTGTTGTGAATGCCAACCAGAGGAAACCCATTGAATCATTGGTAACAGTAAGTAAAACATACACTCTCTTGATTCAGGGGGTCTACTGTAGTGGGAATTAGCAGTGTGATTCATGCTACTTCAGAGCACATGGACTCATTTCACATCTAGCCATTGGTATAGATGGAAGAAGAAACAGATCATGTATGAATATTTAAACTGCCCCTTCATGATCCTTCTGCCGGTATGAGAACTGACGAAAGAAGGGTGGAGAAAGGCCCTCCAAGAACTAATGCATTAATGCAATGGAAGCCAAACTACAAAAAGCAGCAGCATCTTGGAGGAGTTATGCTTAAGTGAGAGATTTAGACCTCTTCTACACTCCCGGATAACCCAGGTTATGAAAGCAGAAAATCCACATTAACTGATTTAAATTTGTATATATTAGTCTAAGCTGCCATATAATCCAGTTGACAGTAGATAATGTGGATTTTATACAGCTGTGTAGAAGGCACCTTAGCTGAGTCTGTGAAGCAATCCAACAATGGAGTTGGGTCAATGGATCCAAGAGATGGGGCTGTGACAATGAAAAAGAAATGTACATGGAGGATTACCTGACAACACCTGAGGCTCATACCCACTGCACATTTGTAGCAATATGATTCCACTTTAATTTCCATGTTGCATCCTGTGAAATCCTGGGATTTGCTGTTGCGAAAACAGGCACTTAGAATACTCAATCCAAGAATGTTTCTTCTGCACCTTTGACCAAATTTAGGACCCATGGACTACACATGATTCGGTCATGGCATTTAAAGTGGAATCATAGCCCTATAATTGCGCAATGTAAAAGGATCTCATGGAAGGCTGTTGTCTTCAAGCTGATTCTGATTTATGGTGATCCAAAGGCAAATCTATAACAGGTTTTTCTTGGCATGATATGTTCCAAGGGGTTTTGCCTTTGCCCTTTTTCTGAGGTACATAGATTACACAAGTTTGTCCATGGTCAAGAGGAGAGTCAAATGCTGGTTTCCAAAGTTGTAGTCCAATGTTGAAACCACTATACAATTGGCTCTCCATTGTGTCCAGCCAGTGACATGATCATTATCAGGTGAGCAAATAGCAGAGTTGTTGTGACTAGATCCTAATTCACGTCCAGGCCTTACAACATGCAGGCAGCCCTTTACACAATTCCATCTTCCCAGTTTTAAGCTAAGATAGGCCAGAAGGCTTTGGCCAGGCTAGGGAAAGCAGCAGGAAGGTAGAGCTGGAAAAGTGTTCATAACCACATGCAATCTAATGCTAGGCGTTTTCTCAAGCTTCTGTATTGCTGACTGTGTATTGTGCCCAGTCTAGTGGATGCTAGATGGAGGTCTGCTGGATTGTGAGACAGAGCACAGTATTTTACAGTGATAAGTGCAATATGAAGGATGATAGTTGGAGACAGTTTGAAGACTGTGCGGGTTGTCTATTGTTAGGCCTGGTAACAGCATCAGTATGTGCGCGTGTGTGTCATCAGTCCTGTTTCACTGGCACAACCAATATCTGTGAGCTCTCTGAGGACAACCCTGGCAGCTGCAGGACATAATTACCACCTTCTCCTCTATCTTTTAGGCATTTGGATCTATGACTGGTTTCTACATTGCTCCCCTGCTAACTAATATGTTATTGGCTTGACACAATTGACAGCTGACTGTGCTGGTGGCTAAAGAACTGCCTCTGGGGCTGTCTCAAAATGAAGTTAATGATGGGCTAAGATGAGCTCCCTCCATTTCCTATACATCATTTACCTGGAATTGCACTGCGTGTGCAGGTCTCTTTTGTGATGGTAGGAAATGCTACCAAATGGCCAGATGTACTAAATGATGCAATAATTCCACTGGGCTAAATTTGGACTGATTTGCAGTCTTGTAGTGAGAATAAAAACAAAGAGATCTGCTCAAAAAAATTCTTGGCATAGTGAATAGGTAATGCTGCAGAAAGCAAAATAATAACATTATCAATTATGGGTCAGGCCAATAAGTGCGTGCCCCTCAAAGATGATAGTGATCTATGAGTCTATGAAGTGGCCCTTCCACTCCTCTTTGCACACAAGATTCTTAGAAGCTGATCAAGCACAACGTATCACTGAAACATTTGTAAAACCCGGGAGTTTGGCAAATACAGCCTCTTGTGCAAAGCTTGCTTGCTAGGGAAAAAAACCCTCTCCTACAAAACATTTAATGGCACAAGAGCTCACTCACCTCATTTCATCTGGAGTGGTCACCATAGTCACAGCAACTTGTATAAGTCATTCATTTGCTCATTTATTCAACATATTTATATCACAAAGTGCCCAAAACATATTTTTAGAGGGGAGTGCAGCAGATGCCACCACAGAAGTGCCTGTACCCATTGCACATGGTGGTTTCTAGGATTACGGTATGGTCAATGACTATTGACGGGATTTGGGTATCAATACCCCTTGATGACCTCATTACAATGAGTTGTTGGAATGGCAATGGGTATTGCATGATGTCATGAGATAGGAACCTTTGGTGACCTATTACTCTGCTGTTTTGCCACTTCATGTGACTCTGGTGTGTTACAGTGGCATGAAGCAGATAAGAGAATGATGGTGAGTTCTTCTAGAAATAACATATAACTTTTGTTTATTTAGATTACATGTTATTTCTTTTGGTTGATAAAGAAGATGCATACATTTGAACTTTACTAATGTAATAGGTCTAGACAGAATGTGTTGGCTAATATTAATACACTTTATTTATGTTCTGCCCTTCTGCCTTAGGGGACTCAGAGCAGATTACAGCATTTACAATGGACATAGGCAAACATTCAATGCCTTCAACATTCAATGCATTCAATGTCACATACAATGAAACACACAAACACAGACAAGGTAAAGACTTCTCCTATTTCATTTCTGGCTTCTAGAGGTGGTGCTCAGATCTGAAGGAGGTGTGCTTCTAAATTTTCAAGCTGAGGAGCCTGTGTTGTTCCGAGGAGGAAGGGAAGCCCTGCCCCATGGCCACTGCCGCGCATGCGTGGCAGGAGGGAGGTCGCGATCGCCGCAGCCTCCTCTGCCATGTTCCTGGGTGCCGCAGCGGCCCCGGGGCTTCCCTTCCTTCCTCCTCTTCGGAGAAGGAGGAGGAAGGAAGGGAAGCCCTGGGGACACTGCGGCACCCTGGAACATGGTGGAGGAGGCAGAGGCTGCGGCGCTCGCGACCTCCCTCCTGCCGCGCATGCCCGGAAGTGCCCACAGGGGCAGGGCTTCCCTTCCTCCTCCTCCTCAGCTTGAAAATTTAGAAGCACACCTCCTTGACTTGAGGAAGGAGGGCGCGGCAAGGAGGAAGAAGTGGCCCCGGGGGCTTCTCTCCGCCTCCTCTTCCTCGCGCCCTCCTTCCTAGGCAAGGGGGTGAGGGAGAGGGTGCCATTCCCTCCTCCCCCCCCCCCGCAGCGCTCTCCCCCCGCCCTCCCCCGAGAGATTGAGATAGAGGGAGAGTCATCATGCCACACGTTGCAGTTTTGTCTGAAAATTATTATTTTTTGGTCCTTGATCTGGCGCCCCCCTAGGCCTGCGCCCATAGGCCATGGCCTAGTGTGGCCTTATGGGTAATCCAGGCCTGGAAGTTCTGCACATCATATATCCAACTACTGTTGAAAAGGAAGGGACTCTCAGAAAGAGTTTATGACAAGGAATCGACATCAACTGTTTCAAAACTAAAAACTCAGAAGTCCTGTTTGGCCAGCCCTAGCTCTTGGATACAGTTAGAGGCAGTGAGGTTGCTGTACAAGTGGTCCAAAAAAGCTGCTCCAATTTAAATGGCATATGAGTGCTGAATGTGTTGCTCAGATATAGTTCAGCACCACTGATAGCTTGTTTAAACTTTGGACTAAAACTCGGAGTACCACTCTACTTGCCTGCAAGCCACCAGCTGTTGTGGACTAAAGAAACTTATTGGATTGTAGCCATTATCTATCCTGTCTTGACAGGGAGTAATTGAATTGAATTAAATTAAATTGCATTTGTATATCTAACACAAAATTTACAGTGAGATTTATATTGATTTAGGATTCAACCTCCACCTTCAGCACCACAGCATAGAAAGCAACATTTTTCAAAGCAAGCCCAGAATAAGCCTTTATTTCTGCAGCATGAGAGAGAAACTGTCACATTTTATGGGGATGGCAAAATGTCAACTTAATAATAATTTGGCAACATGTCAAGATATCTGGAAAGATTTCCTGGAAATTAAAAACAATTTAGACACAGGAGAAATTTATGCTGGTGACTTGTGAGTTCAAAAGGGGACATATTTCAGATATTTTCCCACCTTGAAAAATTGCTCTCTTTCTTGCTACTTTTGGCCATGACTGAAGATAGTGTGAAGCAGTCATTCCAGCATTCATCACCAGCAGCTGCCAAATGTGCCTTTTAAAAAGATTTCGTATCTGTGTCTTTTAATTCCTACTATTTATATATTGTTGGAACTAAGTGCAGGGATGGAAGTGGGAAGTGGGGAGCAGAACCCTTATCCAAAATGCTTGGAACTAGAAGTGTTTTGGATTTCTGCTTCCTCTCCCCCCAATTTTGAAATACCGGTATTTCTATATCTGTACATATATATTTGCAGGGCACATTTTAAAGGAAAGGAGAACATGTATGTGAGTACCGTCATGTCCATAGCACCATGTAACCTATCCCTTTCCTAGTTGGAAAATCTTCACCATCTGCCATGAGGTATTTTAGACATAGGAGAAGTGGTATCAGAATGCAATTCTAAGCATATTTTTGAATAAATACATTTAACTAAAATAATTGTGGCTTACCGCCCAGTAATCCTGTTGAACTATGATGTCTGGCAAACTAATTTGTATAAAATAAATATTCAAGCATACATTATTGAGATATTTAACTGTATGTGTATTGCATTGTTTGCGAGAGAGAAAGAGGGCGAGGGGAGGTGGGGCACACAGAGAGAAAGAGCAAGAGAGCACACTTCAAGAGAAATGTCTGCTTTCAAATAATACAAAATGTGTAATCGCTGAAATTCTGATCATGTCCAGTCTCCTGCGGCTTGTCATCCTTGACCTTGGTTGTTGATAAAAGTCAGTGAGTTCCAACGTTTAGATTGAATCTATATTTTGGTAGCTTCTTTCCTTGTTATAATCTTCTCAAACAATTTCTAAATTTGTACACTTTGACCTTTTTGATAACCATAGCTTTGAGATACCCGAGGTTGCAATCCTGTGGATACTGAACTAGGAAGCAAGCATAACTAAACAGCAATGAATAAACATGTAGACAGTTGTGTATCAATTATTCAAATATAGACTGAAAACTCCTTGGGAAAAAATACTGTAAGTCCTCATGTAAACTGATGGTGGTATAGAATTGATGATGATGATAGTCACAGTTGTAATAGATGTCAGCTTTTCATGCAGTAGGTTGAATTTGAGCACTTGACTTTGCCAACATTTAAAGCATATAACTTTCCAACATTTAAATGCACATGTATTTAAGATACATTTATTTGGGATGCATTAGGTTTGTGACTTGATTTGTACAGAATCTCTGGTCAGGTTTCAAGGATCCTTGCCATCGGGTGAAGTCATACAATTCAGTTATTCTTGAAGTTACTGGGATAGCTCTGCATGACAGCATTTTGATTACAATGGGAGAAAGTAGGCAAGTGTGTATAAATTTGACTTTGTATAAATCTAAGATAATATAAATATTTCATTACAATACAAGGAAAAGAAAATAAGCTATAGAAAAATGCTCGGCTTATTTTGTCCTGCTCACCCCCAATAATTCAGTCAAGTATAGTCTTGGGGGAAATTTGTATAAAGAAACTTGGATTATGGTTTGCACCTCCCTCCTTCAAAAGCAGCAATTGGGATTTAAAGATGTAGTATTTGAGGATTTTTATTTGTTGTAAATGTAATTGTATCTACAAGTAAATAAGAGCCTGCCTGCATTATATGTTCTTTAAACTATCCCTATTTGTTATGGATGCAGAATTACTTTGAATAATAGTCTTATATTATTCTGCAGAATATATATATATATATATATATATATATTCTGCCAGAATAATATAAGTCTATATTATATATATATGATTTGTACTACTGAGGTGAACATTATTTCAGCTGCCAACTTCTGTCAAAATATATTTCTAACACGTTTATGACTTGGCCCTTAAAACTGCACAGTGTAATAGCAGTGTAAAGAGTGCAGAATGAGATAAAAATGGCAAAACATAAATTGTTAAAATTCATTTTTATGCAGAAATCTGTGTGTAAGTGACTGAGATTGTGAATTTTTGGAGGCATGTTCAAATTTGCTACATTATAACCATTATAGGACAATTGGGTAGAAATCAGGTACATGAACAGAGTCTCGAAAAATGTCACTGGAGTCAATCAATCAATCAAAACTTTATTACGGTCACAGACCAGCACAAAGCAGGCACAAGCGCCCTAAGAGGAGAAGGACAACTCCCCAGTAAACAGTTATTTAAAATCAGACTAGAAATCAGTATAAAAATATATTTTAAAAGACAGGATATTGTTGCCTTACGATGTCAATCATCACCCGTCTGATATTAAGGGCAGCAGCACAGTACTTAGCAACACTGTAAGTCATTGCAGTGTTAGTGTCCGAAAGCAGCAGGGTGGAATAGCATCTTTCGCTGCGCCCCGGGTATTTTAAAAGCCATGGTCCAATGAGATTGGATCTAAGATCTCTGTAGAACATGCATTGAAGAAGCACGTGCTCAGTTGTTTCCACATGACCAGACCCACAGGGGCATAGTCTCTGCTTGAAGGGGGTCTTCTGATACCTCCCCTCCAATACAGCCGATGGGAGGGCATGGCATCTTGCCAGGGTAAAAGCCCTTCGGTGTTTGGGCACCTCCAGGTCTGTTAGGTATGCCATGGGGGCAGTGAGGTATCTAGTGGCTTCACTAACAATGAAGGCTGGGGAACAGGCTAGGTCGGATTGGCGCTCTATGTCCAGGATCCGTTGCTTAATAAGATCCTTGGCTTGGTCCCATCTCATGCTTAGCAATTGTCCTTGGGAGAAACCTAGCGTTGCAATCTTTGCTGCACTGGAGTCAAATCTTGACCTTTAGCCCAGAGGTTCCCAAACTTTTTCATGCATGGAGCACTTTTTGAAGCAAAGGTTTCTTGTGGAGCCCGGGCCAGTGGCAGATGGATGGAGAGTGTTTGTGTGAACTAATTGAAAAAAAATGAACAAATTCTATGCAGACTGCACATATCTTGTTTGTAGTGCAAAAAAAAAAACCCCCAACCAACCAACCAAACAAAAACAGGAAGGGAAAGAACTATACAATATTTAAAATGAAGAACAATTTTAACCAACATGAATGTAACAGAATTTCAGTGGAAGACCCAGGAGCCATCCAGTCCAACCCCCTTATGCCATGCAGGAAAAGCACAATCAAAGCACTCCCCAACAGATGGCCATCTAGCCTTTGTAATAATAATAGTAGTAAGAGCAACCACAGGGGCCATCTGTTGGCAAGGAAAAAAGGCTTTTGGGAGTGAGGGAGGTGGGGGGAGCAAGAAAGAGGAGGAAAAGCTTGGGGGGGGGAAACTGTGGAGCCCCTCAAGATGCTTCGCAGAGCCCCAAAGGCTCCAAAGAGCCCACTTGAGAACCACTGCTTTAGTCTATTAGCAGATTTTTACAAATAAAACCATATGCACAAATTTGTATTTATGGGTTGTATTTAATTGGAAGATTGTACATGCTCCTTCCTTCCTGGAGCCAACACTAGAACATTTCAAATCCATCCTTTTTAAGATAAAGTTTATAATTGGCAGTCTATTTTGCAAAATCTTGCTACTTTTTTCTCGTTTAATTATGATAACATATTTTGGAATTGATTTGACAGTTTCTACTTATGTTTGTACACTGTTCTGGTATCTTTAAGGATTAAAGGCAAGCACATAATGCTGTTTTCCATTGGAATGAATAGAATGCTTCTTCTAATAGAGGCAAATAAATGGTCTTTGGTAGAGCTTTCCAAATATTTCATGTCAGTGACACACATTTTAGAGAGCCGTAATTTTGTGGCACAGTAATTCAATTTCCCTAGCAAACCAGATGATAAACCAACCCTTTATAAGAGATATACACCCATTCATAAATTGTAATAACAAAATGTATGATGACATATCGTATCCTATTAAAAACTTTCATTCATATTTTTAATATACATAATTTTTCATTATGTTTGTGTGACATATCTACACACTGCAGCTAGCACACTAATGTGTTGTAACACACAGTTTGGAAAGTTGTGGTATGTAGAGTTCTAATGTATATATGGGGCTTCCAGAGCCCAAGTTTCTTTTATACTTGTTCTCATGAAGGCATTGTCCCTTTACTCAAGGGGAACCCACAAATTGGGGTCTAAGCATGTTCCATGACAAAAGCTCTTTCTTACCCAGAGTTCCCTGTGCATGTTGGGGCTCCAAAAGCACATTGGGGGCAAGTAGGGGACACCAAATCTGTTTGGATTTTTTTGTTAAGGAAGCAGTGGGCAACTTGTAGCCCTCCAAATATTGTTGGATTGTCATTCCCATGATCCCTGATCATTGACTATACCAGCTAAAGCTGATCAGAATTCAGTACAACAGTGTCTGGGAGGTCACAAATTGCCTTTCCATGTGTTAAAAAGTTATATTATTTTTAATAGAAACGTTAAAATAAAACTCTGCCTGAAGAAATGTAATTTCTTTTGGGTCTTAATATACAAGTTGGCTAGAGACACTTTGATTCAGTGAGACAGTTTTGTGTTGAGTATATGGGATGCAATGAAATGAGATTATCTTTATTAGCTGCTAGGACTTTAGTCCACTGGAAGGTTTTCAGTAGTTTTTAAGTATTAGGCAATGCTGAACTGTACACCTCTCTCCTTCTGCCTCTTTAAAGAAAAAAAAATACAATTTCTCATTCTTCCTCCAATTTTCTGCCTGTTCTTTCATTGTATTGCTTTAACTCTTTTTACCAAGGCAAAGATCTCAGTCAAGGATTCAGGAAAAAAGCAAATGGAAGCACATTGGGATGTCTTTCTTATAGGAACTCGACTCCACTTTTTTTTTAAAAAAAAAGGCAAATACAAACCATGATACACGCCTTTGCCTCTTCATTGTGGATATTGTGGTGTTACCTTTTCAGTAGAGATTTCTAGCATTTGATATGTGCTCAAAATCATGTGTTGGCATTTGGGTGATTCTTTTCTCAGTGCTAACTAAGCCATCATGTTAATGACATCAATTTACATTTAAGGGGATGGAAGAGATGTTAGTTTTGACAGTCAGGGTTTATAGCAAATGTACCAAGCAGCCCACAATTCTTAAGTTGAATTTGTATGCAAGTCAGAACAGGTACATTTTTAAGTGTAACTACAGCTATCTATCAATCATCTATCTATCTATCATCTATCTATCTATCTATCTATCTATCTTTGGGTAACACATGGGAGGTTTAGCACTCCTGTGGCATTTGTTTCACTATCTGTGTCCCTATTCAGAAAATTTCACCTCATTTTCTGTCCCTGCGAACATTGGATTTTGAAAATTTGTCTTGTTGTGGAAACAAGGATTTGTGAGAAAGCTTCAGTGGAGAAATGTTTTCCTTGTGATAACTTTCCAGTAGTGAATTTCCTTTCCAAGGGATAGATTTCTCTCACATCTTGTCATCTGGCCCCCATTCTTAACTATGAGTAATTTGTAAGTCAGATGTTTGTAACTCTGGGACTTGCAGTATGTTGCAGTATTTAATAACAAAATACGTATATTTGCATGCATGTATGCATTCACTTATAGTGTTTCTATCTTACTTCATATTGTAAGATTTCTAGGTGGTTTCCATTAACATAAGAACAATTTAAGATCTAAGACAACATGTTTACAATAAAAAGAAACATGACATTATACAAATAATAAACATAGCACAATTTTAAATGTTGTCATTGAAATAATATAAAATCATACATCTGTAAATACAGAATGAAATCAATCACATCCAAGAGGAAAACATTTCGCAACAGGAGTGCTATGGCTGTGAAGATCAACCTCCATTTCCTCACACAGTGTACTGTTCTTACTGGAGGGACACAGAAGAGCACCCCCTCCCCCCAAAACTTATTTTAGATCTGTTTAGATCTTAATAGCTTGGAAACTAAGAAGAGTCAACTCAGGTTACTGTTTTAATCTGCATTTTGAAATTTTATTATATGGCAGTGGAAATCCAGCCTGAGAGATTCATATAAATTGGACTGAAATGTTATTTGGTATGTATGCAGTGACAGAAACAGAGCACACTGTCTCAGAATGGAAACCTGTTTTAATTGCCATAACCAATTAGAGTTTTAATTGCCATAGCCAATCAATTTCCAATAGTTCTGAAGTGCATGACATCTTTTAGTGATTTCCTATATGACTTCTATATGAAATCATTTAAAAATTATATACTGCTCTGTCAGTAAGAACTGAATGCGAACCCCACCCAAAACCCATGGTGATTCAAACACCTTCATATCAGGGCAAAATTAGACCACATTTTTGTGTGTATAGCTGTTATATAACTCTGAGGTACCACTTTAATCATAAAGTAGGATATATGTCTGAGTAGAAATAACTCCCATTGAAATTAATTACCCTTCTTGTAAGGCATTGCTCTCCAATTAAGCTATATTTTCTGGGATAATAGTACCAGTTTTCCCCTGTTTTCCTTTCCCTCAAGGCTCATCTACACTGTTGAATGAATGCAGTTTGACGCCCCTTCAACTGCGGTGACACAATGTTATGGAATCCTGGAAGCTGTAGTTTGGTGAGTGTCCAGTACTCTTTGAAAGGTAAAGATCTAGTGAAATTATGGCTGGATTGAAGCTGCCCTATAATCTAGTTCAGTCATTTTCAACCTTTTTTGAGCCATGGCACATTTTTTACATTTACAAAATCCTGGGGCACACCACCAACCAAAATGATACAAAATGACACTCTAACAGTAATACATATAGTTAATATGTTTTTAAATGTATTTATACACTCACAGTGGAGTCGGTGCCGTTGCATCCCAGGTGAAAGTGAATCCAAATGAAAAATAGCTTTCGCTGTATTGCCTCGAGCTCACCGTCTTTTCTTTTTTCTTTTGTCCACCACTCATATTAGGGCCTTCATCTGTGTCATAATTTTGTCCAGGGCCCTGTTCGGCATTTGCATTTTTTCTTCTCAAAAACTTCTCCATCACTGTCACGTTTGTCCTGCTGTGATCCCAAATTGACGCGCAGCTGCAGCACTAACTCTAACTTTGTTTACTTAGCCGCTTCTGAGTGAATCCAAGATGGTGCGACCATAGCACTCTCGCATCACTTCTTAGGTGACGCAAGAGTGCTATGGTTCCATTTCTTAAAGGGACAGATGCACCTTATAGTTTATATATGAATGAAGTTCAAAAATAATTTCCCACGGCACACCTGATGATCTCTCACGGCACAATAGTGTTCCGCAGCACACTGGTTGAAAATCACTGATCTAGTTGAAAGTAGATAATCTGGATTCAGAAACTGGATTATAAAACAGTATAGATGGGGTCTATAACTCCCAGGATTCCATAACATTGAGCCGTGGAAGTTCAATTGGTTCATCTATATATATAAAGGAGGACCCATCATCGAACGATTGCCAGAGATAGAGAAACCTTCCAAGGCAGAGACACCATTGTTGGCAACAAAAACAGGCCTCAGGCAAGGAAGGTTTTTAGCAAAGAAACTTTCCCCCCCAAAACCTAGACGGCCCCCAAAACAACGATAAAAACAACTACATTTTCCAGCATCCTCTGCGGCCGCCAGCGAAACCCATTGGCCAACATCGGCCCACACAAAATGCAGGGAGGTTGAGTTACCATAGTAACGGTGGGCGGAGCCAGCCAAGGCTAGGTTAGAATGCTGAGTGATTTGAGTTTAGTCAGTTGGTGTTTGTGGGTTAAACTGTCAAGGCCAAGCTCTAGTAGGGAGTCAAATAGGGCACCAGGGACACAGGTACCACTGACAAATACATACTGCCAGAATAACACAAACTTGCAAAACCCACAAAAAAAACCAACAATACTGCAACACAAAAATCCACCCCAACCAAAATTCACAACAAACACCACTGGCAAAAGCAACACCCCCTCCACATCACAACCAGCACACAGCCAGACTAAGACAACTATGTCACCACAACACACACAAAATACACCCCACAAATACCTGACAACTTCCCCAACACAAAACCCAGGACTGCACTCACTACTCACCACCACACACACTTCCAAATGCACACACGTCCCAGGCACAATACTCCAGCAATTCCAACCCACACAACACAACACAACTTCCTATCACAACACATCCCCCCAACCTTACGAGACCCTGCACACACAACACCTACCACCACCACAAACAAAAAACAACTCCACCTATACTCCAACCACAACACAACACAACACTGCACTGTTACTCTACAAACACACAAAACACCCACACAAGCATCAACCTCTACATCAACAAAGCAGATGGAAAGACAAAAAACATTGTATATCCACAAGCTCTGCAGAATGCCAGCAACACCACACAAAGACAACTCTCCAGGACTTCAACATCCCACCCACCAGAACAACCCACAACGACACAGCCATGACCCCACCAAGACCATAAGTAATATCAATTCCAACCCTTACATACTCAGACTTTCTCGCATCTCCTAAATAGGGCACAGCAATGCGTGGCGGGTACAGCTAGTTATTTTATACAGTATAGCTACACCCTTGTGTGGAATAGATGTGTTAATTTCTGAACTGTACCTGGGGGTTTTGTATTTTGCTGTTTTAACTGTTTAATTGTCTTAGATGTTTTATCGCATTGCTTGTGTGTAGTTGTACCTTCTGTTCCTGTGAGCTGCCGCGAGCCTCAGGGAGTCGGCGGCATAGAAACCCGAATAATAAATAAATAAATAAATAATTGCTACTGATAGTTTGTCTTTCTGTAACCTCAAATTAGTTTGATTTAGAACTTTTCATATTTTCACATTAAAGGTGGGTTTAAAGTAAAATAGGTTTTTGAGATCCATAAGCCTATCTCTGTTTGTTTGGCTGTGGCAGTTTTCTGGGTAACCATAGTGTCATCATGAACATGGTATCTGAGTGAATACATGGTGCCCTATTGTGCAAAGTGAAAATAAAGGGGCCATATTAAGTTATTGCGCTAAGGGGGGAGATATTAAAGACCACTTTCCAATTACAGACATTTTCTTTTTTTCCCCTTGGTAGGGTTCCCAGTATTTTGTAGCCATGTTTCATGCTGGCCTCCAATGGTATCTGATAGAAGTCCTTTTATTCCCCAAAGATAGAGTACAAAATACAAATCATTGCCATTGGTTTTAGCTCAGCTGGAGCGGTTTATTTTCTAAATGAGTTTCCTCTCTGCAACTGCACATCAGGCAGTTTTTTCATTCTTCACCCACACTCTTTTTCACTATAGCTGGGTTTAAGTCCTTTCTTCTGTCCTTTGTTCCTTCAGCTCAGCGAAGTAAACAACAAGATTGATCTTACACTGCATTTTGGTATTGTTCCAACGGTTTGTCAATAGACATGGGCTGGGAATGCAATGACTGGAAAAGAAGGGCAAGGCTGAAATTCACTTTTTCTTCTTTGTGCCTTTTAGTGTGCAGTGGATTGTTCCTAATCTGGAAGCTGCTACACTGACTGCCGACCAACATGCAAATGAATCATGAAGTGTTGGGTCTCGCATTCGCTCCATGTAGCCATCTTTCGAGGTATGAGAGCCCTTCCCACCCTGCAAAAAAGTTGGGGTAGTTGGGTAGGTATAAAGGGTGGGTATGAAATATTTTAATGCAGGATTTATTATGGCAAGGTTTAAGTTTTTTTCTTTCCAACAAGTCCTTAAATGTGACCAGTGATCCAGCTTGTTATTTCCATTTTACTACCATTTATGAAGTGTTTGGCTCTAAAGGCTGGGGAAATATATTGCTGTTTTTAAGCTAGAGAGTAGAAGACTCCCTGCAATTGTCAACAAAACATTAAAAACAAACAGTAATAATGGCTACAATGCATTTTCACCAGTTTTCTCTCAGGCGATGCTTAGAAAATAAATTGGGCATAGTGCAAAAGACATTTGATATAAATAGTTCTGTGAATAAATGTTTTAGACTGCAGACCTGTAGATGCTTACTTGTGTACAAACCCCATCAAACAAAGTGAGACTTCTGTCTAGAGCCATTTAAAACATGCTATTTTTTAAAAATTTGTGCCAGGTATAAGAATAATTTAGAATTTTGCAAAACAAAAACAAAACCAAAAATCACAGTTGTTCTTTGCTAAATTATGTACTGACTTTCTTTTCCCAATAGTTCCCTAAAAGATTTGGATGTGTGTGTATGTGTGTGAGAGGGAGGGACATAGCTAGCACAATTAGGATCTCATCAGATGGAGATCCAGAAGCCTGGGGACAGTGGGAGAAATGGAGGGGCAGCGCCCAGCTTCATTCTCTTACCATACCGCGGCATTTCCTGGCAGTCCCCAGCTTTCAATACACAAAACGAGCACTCTAAAGTATTCGGTATCAAAATTCAAATATTGTAATATCAGAAAACATATATCATATCAAATATTAAATATCAAATATAAAGATGCATAAACAAAGTAAAGCACCCGGGACGGGCTCCTACCCTTCAGAGGGTAAATATAAGAAAGTTCAAAGGGAGTGTACAGTCTGTGACAGAGTGGGTTTTCAAGGAGAGATTTGCAAAGGAGTCCCCAGCTTCCGCCTGTCCCTGGCTTGTTAAATGAGTATGTGGGTAGTCCTCAGGGCTTCTTTTGAGAATGCTGCTGAGACAGAGATGAGACGGAGTCTTGCCAGAAGTAGCCCTGCGTCATATGATAGGCTCCGTGGGGCTCCATCCTGTCTCCATCTCGGCAGCACTCTAATATCATGAGTGGTTTAGGTATTTGGTGTGTTATATTGATGGGGGTTTTTTTTGCAGTGGACTAATTAACATTCTGTACTAGCAAAATGTTTCAGGAGAGGCTGGTCTATGTACACATATGTGTATCCTTGTCAAATATAGCCATGATAAAGTTACATGAATTTATCAAGGGCATTGGGTTCTCGTAGGTTTTTTGGGCTATGTGGCCATGTTCTAGAAGAATTCTCTCCTGACGTTTCGCCTGCATCTGTGGCAAGCATCCTCAGAGTTGGTGACCTCACAACCTCTGAGGATGCTTGCCACAGATGCCAGTGAAACATCAGGAGAGAATTCTTTTAGAATATGGCCACATAGCCCAAAAAACCTATGAGAACCCAGTGATTCCAGCCATGAAAGTCTTCAACAATACAAATAATATTAATAATATTAATAATATTAAACTTTATTTATACCCCACCACCATCTCCCCCAACGGGGACTTAGGGCGGCTTGCATGGGGCTAAGCCTAAACAACAAAGTACAGTGAAATAAAAACCAAATACACTAAGCAACAAATAGTAACATCATAATTACATAACAACACAGGAATACATTGAACAGTATAAAATTACAATAAACACAACCACAAAGACAATGGGCAGGCCGCATGTGCAGGATAAAAAGTTAAATACTCAGGGGGTGAGATAACGAGGAACAGATTATATGTAAAGGATTGCTCAAGAAAATGGGGTAGTAGAACCAAACTTTCCCTGAGGCGGGGACGGACGTATACTCCAGTGACAGAAATGTTGGTGAAAACAGTAGTGTGAGGTTGTATGCCTATTCATCAAAGGTGAAGTGAAAGAGCCAGGTTTTAAGGTTCTTTTTAAAGGTTTCTAAAGTAGGGGCTTTCCTAATCCCTCCAGGTAGAGAGTTCCAGAGCTTGGGGGGGGGGGGGGGGACAGAGGAAAAAGCTCTCTCCCTTGTGCTCACCAGATGAGCCTGTGAAACTGGCTGGGGTGAAAGGAGGGCCTCTCCTGAAGATCGAAGGGTCCGGGCTGATTCATGGAGGGAGATACGGTCACAAAAGTAGGCGGGTCCCAAACTGTTTAGGGCTTTATAGGTGATAATTTGCACCTTGAATTGGGACTGAAAGATGAATGGCAGCCAATGAAGCTCCTTAAACTGGTGGGTTGACCGCTCCCTGTAAGTTGCCCCAGTTATTAATCTGGCTGCTGAACATTGGACTAGTTCTAATTTCCGGGCCATCTTCAAGGGTAGCCCCATGTAGTGTGCATTGCAGTAGTCCAATCTAGAGGTAACTAAGGCATGGATCACCATGGTCAAGTCCGACTTCACGAGGTATGGTCGCAGTTGGCGCACAAGTATTAATTGTGCAAAGGCTCTCCCGGCCACCGCCAACACCTGTGCATCAAGGGTCAGCGCCTAGTCCAGGAGGCCCACCAAACTGTGGACCTGTGACTTCAGGGGGAGTGCAATCCCGTCCAGCACAGGTTGCCACCCAATACCCCGGTCAGACGGACGACTGACCTGGAGGACCTCTGTCTTGTCAGGATTGATCCTCAGCTTGTTTGCCCTCATCCAGATCATCACAGCGGCCAGGCACTGGTCCAGTATCCACAGGGCTTACTTGGAATCTGGTGCAAATGATTGGGTGTCATCTATGTAGAGTGCCATCTATGTAGAGATGGCACCGTACTCCAAAACTCCGGATGACCTCTCCCAGCAGTTTCATGTGTAGATGTTAAATAGCATGGGGGGCAGAATACATCCTTGCAGGACCCCACAGGTCAATGGCCAGGGGTCCGAGCAGCATTTTCAGTACTGGCTTTTCTTCAGTCGTACAATTGGGCTGTTGTGCCAAGTCATAGTCCCATAATTGTACTTTTGCCCACTTTCCTAACCCTAGAGTTTCCTTAATTTTTAAATTTTATTTATGATGCAATTCCAGCTTTTAAAAAGAAACAAAAGCAAGAAGCAAATACAGCTATAAAATACAAAGTAAACAGAAAGCTTAGAAATAGAAACAAAAGAGAGGAGGAGAGAAGGAGGATCCCACCTTGTGGTCACTTTGATGCCGGCATGTTGGTAAGAAGCCCATTGTAACAAGGTAGGTGACATGAATGTTGTGGAACTGAATAGATCATGGAAGGGAATCATGGGAAGGACACAAACTGGCAGTGGGATGCACATGCCATTGTACGGTAGGGATTGATCCCCAAAGATACATCTGTATTGCTGGTTTGCCTGCTTTGTGCAATAAAGTCCCTAGAAATTTAGTTTAGAAAAGCCCCCCACCAAAGCTATACAAAATCCTGCAATTCCCAACAATAGGTGAACTAATGACTGCTGAAGTTGTGAAAAAGGAAATCTCTTCAGGCTACACTTTGCACACTGCAGTGAATCTAGATGTTCACTCTCAGCTTTGAAACACCCACTGATCATCTTTCTATGGCCATCTGGGGCTTTCTCAGTGAGAAGTAAATTGGGTATTCTAGGTTTCTGAAAGTAACACGATGAAAGGAATATGAAGTTGACATTTTTTCTCAGTTTTGCTGAGAAATCATGGTATCTTAGACTTTGCACACAGTTCGGATTATCTCAAGATCATAGAATCATAGAGTCATAGAGTTGGAAGAGACCTTGTGGGCCATCCAGTCCAACCCTCTTTGTAAAATAAGCATCTCCTGCCTAGTCACTGTGTGCTTGTTTGCACAATTATTTTGTATGTGGAAAACATTGTATTTTAAATGGATTTACCTCGTGCGCCAGCTGTGCCCATACCTTGGGAAGTCTGATCTGGCTATGGTCGTCCACGCTCTGGTCACATCCTGAATAGATTACTGCAATGCACTCTACGTGGGGCTGCCTTTGAAGACAGTTTGGAAATTGCAGCTAGTCCAACGGGCGGCAGCCAGATTGTTAACCGGAGCTACATACAGGGAGCATACCACCCCCTGTTGTGTCAGCTCCACTGGCTGCCTGTCCACTTCCAAGCTCAATTCAAAGTGCTGGTTTTGACCTTTAAAGCTCTATACGGTTCTGGCCCAGCTTACTTGTACGAACGCATCTGCCGCTACATCCCACCTCGTAATTTAAGATCAGCCAGGGAGGCCCTGCTCTCGCTCCCGCCAACTTCTCAAATGCGGTCGGTGGGGACGAGAGAGAGGGCCTTCTTGGTGGTGGCTCACCGTCTGTGGAATGTGCTTCCAAGTGACATACTATCAACCCCATCCCTCTTGGCATTCAGGAAAAAAGTGAAATCATGGCTCTGGGACTAGGCTTTTGCACATTAGCACAATGCAGCACTTTGGATTGTAATTGTAATTGGTAAGTTGTTGGTTATGGCTCAATGTTTATGTGGTGGACGGAACTCTGTTTTTAACTTAAGTGTATGTGTATTATGTGTCAATGCTAATTGTATTTTAATTCTGAATGTCTATGGTTTTATATTGTATTTATATTGTGTATCAGTATCAAATTGTTGCCTTTTGTTAGGCTGCTCTAAGTCCCCCCTCGGGGGTTGAGAAAAGCGGGGTACAAATGATGTAAATTTAAAAAAAATTAAAAAAAAATTTTTTAGCTTCACAGTATACTTTCAAGTTAAAAAGCATTAACTGGATGTTTTTTTTAAAATGAAAAACTTTCTTCACTTTGTTAACGTGACTAGTGCCCAACCACATCTTCCCTCTTCAACCTTCGCCTCTGTCCCTGCCAGTGAAAAATGTCTTGTTCAGCAGTGACATTCTCTGTTTTTGATTGTGGACTCTATCTCTCTTTCTTAATTTCCTAAGACTCTTACCAATTTTCTCCTTTCGCAATGACAAAGAATGCTGAAGTTTTGAAGCCTTACTTTTTTTTCATGCAGCATCTTGAAAATGTAAATGCATTCCCACACACTGACCAGGTTTATACACATTTTAAAGTTCACTCTTTGCTCAGAGATCCTTACCATACACAAAACTGCCAATAATTTCTGCCTTTCCTTTTTTTTCTCTCCCTCTCCCACCATTTTCTTGTTTTTCTCCCCAGGGAAAATAGCTTGTACTATGTAGATTGGTTTGTAATTTTCATTCTTTCCTGGAGGCAAGATACTTCTCTTTCGTAAAAAAAAAAAATCTCCTGGAAGAATCTGACAAAGCAAGTAGAGGGGAAAATGAAGAAAAGAAAAACAGGTTGTGTTGCATTATGGTTTCAGCTACATATTTTCTTCAAGTTCACGGACAGATTAGTTTTGGGTTTCAGGGTTTGGTTCAAACGAAAGAAAGCATGGCAGAGATTAAAGGACTTAATCCTTTTCCATGGGTCTCTCCAGTGTGACTCTGTAACCCATTGCTCATTGTATACTTATAACACCTCTCCTGGTTGTCAAGAGAATAATATGTGAGCCTATTACAGCATAAAGTCTGAGCCTGGTCTGAGAGGTGAGGCCCTGCTTCACTTATTTGTGAGAGTTTGTCTAGTCTGTATTTGTCAGTGGAGACACAGTGCTTTTGAGAACTTACTGCTGAAATGGCAAAAATATTAGAGTTATGAGCTAACCCGTATCAAACACTTTGGAAGTTAACTAATTTCATGCTTCTCTCTTTCCCAGTGGAATTATTGGTGCTTTAGGAGTACTTTGCATTGGCTGGATCATGTAGTGGTAATTGTAGCCTCCTGATTTCATTGTCCCACGCTTTCCCTCCCTCCATTTAGGGGTTAAGTATAAACGCCCAGCTAAACAATTCCTATTCCATCACTGTGTGTCTATGGTATTTGGATGGTAGAAAGCAAGTTGAATAATTTGGGGACAAATGGGTTTTATTATTTATTTTATTATTTATTTATTTATTTATTCGGTCTTGGTATACTGCTCCCCCTCGCAGGCTCGGAGCGGTTTACACACAATCAATTTAAAACACATAAAATACATATAAAATGCCTAAACTACTTAAAATACATAAAAACATTTGGTCAACAAGGACATGGTCAGAGTAACCGGAGGATTTAGTTTAACCAATCCCCTCTTTGAAAAATCTTTCCACCAAAAGGTTTTTGTCTGTCTAGTGCCTGTGAATACGTGGAAAGCAGTAAAAGAGAGGGAGGGAGCTGTGTGAGTGGGCTTCTTAGTGTGTAAAGCATGTATTATTGCATAGACTCGTGGTGGGATGGGCACACCTGGAAATGCTACTCACGCTCTTTCAAAATATTGCCAGAAGTGTGTTGTGGTTGAAGACACATCCCACTGCTTGGGTATTTTTGGTGTCACTTTCTGAGCAGATCATATACAATTAAAGCACAGATTAACAAGAGCCAAAACAAAACCTGAACTACTTCTATTGGAATTTAACCTTTCCCCCCTGTTTTTTTTAATTCAAGGAACTCACAATTTAATGTAGACAACTGATTTTGTCTTACAGCAGCATTTCTCAGCCTGAGGCTTGGGACCCCGGGGGGGGGGGGTCGCAAGAGGGGTATCAGAGGGATCGTCAAAGACCATCAGAAAACACAGTATTTTCTTTTGGTCATGGGGATTCTGTGTGGGAAGTTTGGCCCAATTCTATTGTTGGTGGGGTTCAGAATGATCTTTGATTGTAGGTGAACTATATTGCTCAGCTGGTGCATAGCTTTGGGCTCGAGTGCCATCAGTATGCTGATGACACTCAGCTCATTCTGAGGATGGAGGTCCGGCCAGACTCCGTACCCAATAATTTCCATCTGTGCCTTGAAGCCGTTACTGGATGGCTGCGAGCCAGTAGGTTGAAAGTGAATCCAGCGAAGATGGAAATCCTTTGGTTGGGCCTTCCAGGCGATAGGGACGTCCAGCTACCGACCCTGGATGATGTGGCATTATGCCCGTCATCATCAGTAAAAAGCCTGGGAGTCCTTTTGGACCCTCTGCTGTCTATGGAGGCTCAAATCTCCATGGTCAGCAGAACAGCATTTTTCCATCTGCGACAAGCTAGGCGGCTGGCCCCCTATTTGTCTCGGAATGACCTGGCCACAGTGATCCAGGCTACGGTCATCTCAAGACTTGACTACTGTAATGCTCTCTACATTGGCCTGCCTTTGACTGCAAAACCTTCTTGTTCAAACAAGCCTTCGAGTCCCATTGATAGTTTAACATGTATTGTTTTACTGTTTTATTATTCTGTGAATTTCTGTAAACCACCCTGAGCCCCTGGGAGTGGCGGTGTACAAGTCGAATGAATGAATGAATGAATGAATAAAATATATCCTAGCAACTTCCAAATGTCAGAGTCTGTTTTCCCTAAACTCCACCAATGTTCACATTTGGGCATATTGAGGATTTGTGACAAGTTTGGTCCACATCCATCATTGTTTGAGTCCACAGTACCCTCTGGATGTAGGAGAGCTACAACTCCAACACTTAAGATAAATGCCCATCAAACTATTCCAGCATTTTATCTTGGTCATGGGAGTTTTATGTGCCCGGTTTGGCGCAATTTCATTGTTGGTGGAGTTCAGAATGCTCTTTGATTGTAGGCTAACTATAAACTACAACTCCCAAATGAAATTTTTCCCCCCAACCCCACCAGTATTCAAGTTTGGGCATATCAAGTATTTGTGCCAAATTTGGTGCAGTGAATGAAAATACATTCTGCATATCAGATTTTTACATTACGATTCATAATAGCAATAATGTTGTGATTGAGGGGTCACCACAACATGAAGAACTGTATTAAGGGGTTGTGGCATTAGGAAGGTTGAGAACCAATGTCTTACAGGTTGTTATAAGGAATATAATAATGAAATAATGAATTGAAGTCTGAAGTACTGTAGAAATAGTGGTTGAGTATCTCTTATCCAAAATGTTTGGGGCCAGAACTATTTTGCATTTTGGATATTTCAGATCTTGGAATACCTGTATTTGCATATGTATATATCATGAGATGTCTTGGAAGTGAAACACAACTCTCAATGTGAAATTTGTTTATGTTTCATATACAACTTATACACATAGACTGAAGATAATTTTAGAGATTTTAAATACTTTAGTGCATGAAATAAAGTTTGTATACATTGAACCATCAGAAAGCAAAGGTGGACAATTTCAATTAGGGAATATTTAGATTTTGGAATCCAAGATAAGAGATACTCAAGTGGTTTGGATTATTTTGGGTTCTATTTGTTCATCAGAATCTGGAGGAATTACTTTTGGAAGGGCTATTGTTGCTTTGAGCGTTGTGCTTAAACATTGCGAGACCAGGATTTGAATCCCCACAAGGCCATGGAAACCCTCTGGACAAGTCATACCCTTTCAAATTCAGAGGAAGGCAAGACCAAACCTCCTGTGAAGAAACCTTGCAAAGGATACCCCATTAAAGTTGCTATAAGTCAGCGAGGGTTAATGGGGATAGGGGAGGGGGGAAGGGAAATTTTGGTTTCACAATCTTCTTCTCCGCGTTTTCTTCTGTGTTTATCATATTTATGTCTTCTTCATATTTTCGGCTTAAGTTTCCAGTTATTTGTTATATCTTTTTCTCCTGTGTAAACCTCCCTATTTATGCAGTTGGTGACCGGCTTCTCATATAGTCTTCGAACCTTTTCCAATTGGTTTTCTTCGCTGGTCTTCCAGTATAATCTTTTAGGTAGAAAGTCAGTTTGTCCATATCTTTTAATTCCCAAATTTTATTTAACCATTCTTCTTCAGTCGTGGTACCTTTTAATTTCCATTTCCTAGCATAAACTATTCTAGTCGCTGTCGTCAAGTAAGCCAAGTATCCCTGCTAACCCTCTCTGATAGAAACTTGCTTTTTATTTCCTTTTCTCTATACCCCAACCTAATACTTTCCCCTTGACTATTTTGTCATTATTTTCTTTTTCTTTTTTCTTCTTTCTTTTCTTCATTTTCTTTCATTGTCTTCTTCTTTTTCTCCTCAAATTAGATCCTCTACCCTTCCTCCTCTCCCCAATCACTTCCCCCTCCCCCTCATTTTTATGTATATTTATTTTGAAAAACGTTCAATTAAACATATTATTTTAAAAAGTTGCTGTAAGTCAGAAATGGCATGAAGGCACACAACAGCAATCACTCCCTGACTCCCCCAGCCAGCATAGTAATGGATTATATTTCCAGAGCTCTTGAATTTGACTGGCTTTCCCCAGCTCATCTCAGAAAATATTAATGGGAAGCAATGTTCTCCCTTGATGCATCTACTTTTAACATTCCTATATCAATCTGCACTCACAAGTTCAACTACATTCACAGTGAGTGTGAAATTCTCAAAAGCTGAGGCCATGTGGCAAATGGGAGTGTGGTTTCTGACTGTGGGCTGCCAGTGTGCTGCTTAGATACATCTCTCTTTTCACCTGAATTGACTTCCCAGGTCAGTAGCTGGAGCTGTGCGAATTATAGTCACTTGTGATGTCACACATTTTCCCTTTGGCTCCTGGAAAATTTAATTTGACAGCTGAAGCATTTCATGGATAATAATATATTATTTTCCTCCGTCAATCTGCTGCCCTGTTAAGGAAAAAAGATTTTTAAAGCAACATGTCAGTTTCCTTCCACTTCTCCCCTCTCCTCATTTCAAAAAAGCCATGCTGCTCACTCAGTTCCATCAACTATTCCGGCCAGACTATGCCACAAATCCTGCCCCACTTCACTACTTACCTGGTCACAGCCATAAAGATTAATAGCGCTTGGAAAATGAGAGTCCTTTCCATGCTGTACAGCTGTAGTGCTATGATTCCACTTTAAATGCCATGGAGTCCTAGGGTGTGCGGTTTGAGGAGGCATCAAAGGAAGGAACAGACCTGTTCCCTCTTGCCGCCCATTCTGCTACCGCTTTTTGTGCCACAGCCTGTTCATGTAAGGTAAGAAAATGAGGAAAAATGCTTATGGTGTTTTAAGGCCAGGAGGGGTGGTGTGTAACAGGAGGTGGAAGCTAAAGGATAAATATTGTAAACTCAAAGCACTCCTTCCTTTCAGGATAACATTTAAAAATACACCCAAATCCATGGACAATCTGATATAAGTTGTCCTGAATTTGAAAACAAGTTGTCTTGATTTTGAAAGAAAAGTCAGTGTCTTTAAGAAATCTTGCAGCCTTGAGACCAAAGTTCAAGGAGGGAACCAGTCTTGGGTGATGGAGGGTTATATTTCCTCCTCCAAATTATGTTTACCAAGTAATGGCAATACTACATTTCACTGTATGTGAAAATGATGGGGAAGTAGACAGTCATGTTTAAATGACTATGCGTATGTGCATCTATCTGAAAAGAAGCTGAACACCCTGGCTATACCCACACAATTAGGAAATTAAGTTGGCAGCATCAGTGTGGAGACTGGACAGATAGTGGAGCATGAGTTCTCAACATTTCTAAAGGATGTACAGCAGTGGATCGATGGAATCCCACCTGAAGCTTGGAAACAGGGGGGTCATGTACTCCATGCTAAATTCTATGAGCTCCTTGTGAGTTGCTGGGAAAAAGATGAACTGCCATCAGATCTTCGAGATGCAGTTATCATCACCCTGTATAAGATAAAAGGAACAAAATCCAATTGCTCAAACTATCGAGGTATAACACTGCTCTCCATTGCTGGAAAAATCCTTGCAAGGATACTCCTGAACAGATTAGTTCCTGCTATTGCAGGAGAACTCCCTGAAAGGCAATGTGGCTTCAGAGCTAACAGGAGCACCACAGATATGGTATTTGCCCTTAGACAACTGCAAGAGAAATTCAGAGAGCAGAACAAAGGACTCTATGGAACATATGTCGACCTCACCAAAGCCTTCAACACTGAGTAGAAAAGGTCTGTGGCAGATCCTGGAATGACTAGGATGTCTCCCCAAATTTCTCAAAATGATTATCCTGCTACATGAGGGTCAGCACGATCAAGTCAGATACGGCGATGCTCTCTCAGAGCCCTTTCTAATAACTAACAGAGTGAAACAAGGTTGTGTTCTTGCACCAACCCTATTTATAATCTTCTTCAGTATGATGCTCAAAGGGCTATGGCAGATCTCGAAGAAGACAGCATTTATATACGCTATCATACTGATGGTAGCTTGTTCAATTTAAGCTGTCTGAGGGCTCGCATTAAGACTCTAAACCAGGGGTGCTCACACTTTTTCAGCATGCAAGCTACTTATAAAACAACCAAGTCAGAATGATCTACCTACCCACTACTCAGAGAGCCATAAAAGCAAAATATTTGGAATTTTATTTCAGTGAGAGCCATATAATATATTTTAAGACTGAATTCAATTAAATGTGAGTATAATAAGCCCCTGAATTTATTCATAATAATAATGATGATAATATTCATTCAGCCTCTGCTGCTGCTGCTACTACTACTACTACTACTAGTAACAACAACAATAGGTTCATAGAGTAGAAGGAGACCTCCAAGGACCATCCAGTCCAACCTCCTTCTTCTATAAGGGAAAAACACAATCAAAGCATTCCTCACAGATGGCCATTCAGCCTCTGATAATGATAATAATAATAATAATGGGTTCCTAGAATAGGAGACCTCCAAGGGTGTTGCACCTCAGATCGCGGGCAGCCCTCCCTAGATCACACACACCAGGCAAATGCAATAAATGTACTTTTATTTAGAATAAAGAATATAGAATAGTCCAAAAATAGAAGAATATTTTTAAGTAAGTCCAAAAATAATCCAAAGAGTTCTCGAACTATAAGCCCAGTAGGCTTCAATTCCAAAGGAGGCAAAAGTACGTAGACAGGCAAACTGCTCCTGCTGTCAACGTGGAACTTAGAGACTTGAACTTGAGACTTTCCAAGCTAAATGTAGCTTCAGGCCTGATTGGAAAACCCCCCGGCACAATCTAATAAAGGAAATTACTTTCTATGTGATGAACACACCCCCTTTCTGAAGCTCCAATCTTTTCGGGAGGATCTGATACTGGCCCTTCTGTCAAATTCTTCCTCATTAGCGGCTCCAGGTGCAGAACTCTCGTCTTGGGAAACTCGATCCTCCCTAACCTCGGAATGCTCATCTGGCAAGGGAGTAAAGTAGCTCCCGTGAGAATCAAGGTTGCTAGGCCTCTCACTGTCTACTTCAGAACTGACTTCCATGAAATCATCGATATTCTCATCTGCAGTATCATACCCTTGTAACCAGCCATTATCCCAGGCTAAGTCTTCATTTGCAGACCCATACCCATCTGGCCACCCATCATCCCGTTGCTCCGGGGCAGCTGGGACCCTCGTACTCTGTCTCTGACCACTAGGCTGGAACTCCACACTAGGCTGGGACACCACACTATCTTCCCCTCCAGGGCCCCTCCTAGACCGCCCGTGAGGACGGGGTTTTGTTGGGTAGGCTCGATTAAAGCGAGCCACCAAAACTGGAGCATGTACATCCCGAGCATTGACCCACGAATGTTCTTCAGGACCAAAGCCAGTCCAATCTATAAGATATTGTAACTTACGGCACCGCATGCGAGCGTCCAGGATGTCTTTAACCTTGAACTCTTCTTCACCCTCCCGCAACACCGGTGGGTAGGGGGGGGGAGGCTTGACGGCATTCGACCGTACCTCATTGGTGGGACGAAGCAAGGAACGATGAAACACAGGATGAATCCGCATCCCCTTAGGAAGTTGTAGCTTGAATGCCACTGGATTAATCTGCGCCTTCATCTGGTAAGGGCCCACAAAACGCGCGTCCAGTTTACGACAGGGTCTTTGTATGGGTAGATGCTTAGTGGACAACCATACTCGATCGCCCACCCAAATCGCTGGGCCCTCCTGGCGATGTTGGTCAGCCACCCATTTGTAATCCTCTTTGGCCTGCTTTAACTGAGCTCGTAGTATTTCTTGCACTGCTGTCAACTCTTGTAGCCAATCTTCAGCTGCAGGCACCTCTCCAGACTTTACCACCTCCGGGTAGAACAGTGGGTGATATCCATAGTTTGCAAAGAAGGGAGTCTCTTTGGTAGACCCCTGCGTGGAGTTATTGTATGCAAATTCCACCAACGACAGCAAAGATGCCCAATTGTCCTGTTGGTAATTTACATAACAACGTAGGTATTGTTCTAAGGTAGCATTGGTTGGTTCTGTCTGCCCATCAGTCTGGGGATGGTGAGCCGAAGACATCTTGGCCTCAATCCCCAGCAAATGTTGCATGGCCTATCAAAATTGGGAGGTGAACTGGCTGCCTCGATCTGTAACTAAGCTCTGCGGCAGACCATGAATACGAAAGATGTGATGCATGAATAAATCATCTGTCTCTTTGGCCGAGGGTACCTCTACACAAGGAACAAAATGAGCCATTTTGGTAAATAAGTCCACAACCACTAACACCGAGGTATAACCCTGGGACACCGGAAGGTCCGTGATGAAATCGGCTGAAATCACTTCCCACAGATGGTGAGGGGTCGGTAGTGGTGGTAACAGGCCTGGCGGCTTTCCCACTTGGTGCTTGGCCCTCTGACACACAGGGCAGGTACTCATGTATTTTTCTATCTTAGGCCACCAAAACTCTCTCAGCACCAATTACATGGTCTTGAATAGTCCAAAATGTCCCACCGGCTGGCTGTCATGGCACAATTGGAGGATTTCTTCTCTCTCCGCTCCAGGAGAAACATAAACTTGGGTGCGCCTGCATAACAGGTTTTCTTTTAAATGAAAGGGAAATTGTACTCCCCTCGTAAGCTGCTCTTGGACCCACAAGTCCCCGTCCTGACGGGCCCAAATTTTCTCGGTTAACGTGTCCCTTTTGGCCAGTTTCAGTGGTGGGATCCTTTTACTGTGATTTCTGGAGCCTTGGGCAGCTTGATGGTGGCCACAAAATTTTCACTCCGCAACAAGTGAGATTCGGAGGATCCCTCTCTACCTCGATTATATTCAGGCTTCCTGGACAAGGCATCGGCTTGCTTGGTCTGGGCTGGTGTGACATAATGAATCCTAAAGTGGAACCGCTCAAAAAACAGCGCCCAACGTTGTTGCCTCTGTTTTAACTTATGCGCCGACTTCAGGTATTCTAGGTTCTGATGATCGGTGTGTACTTCCACCGGGTAACGTGAGCCCTCAAGCCAGTGTCTCCAAACTTCAAACGCCATCTTGATGGCCAGCAGTTCTTTTTCCCAAATGGTATAGTTTTTCTCCGGTGTCGTTAACTGCCTAGAATAGTATGCACAGGGCAACAGATCATCTCCCTTGGGTTGAAGCAATACCGCTCCTATCGCTACATCTGAGGCGTCCGCCTGTATCACAAACAGGGTCCGTGGGTTGGGATGTTGCAAAATCAGCTGGGATGTGAACAATTGCTTTAGTCTTTGAAAGCCCTTTTCCGCTTCTGTAGTCAAACGGAAGGGAGTCTTGCCTTGCAGGCATTGCATGATTGGATCTGCCCACTTAGCAAAGTCCAGAATGAACTTTTGATAGTAATTGGCAAATCCCATGAATCTTTGGATGTCTTTTTTGCTGTTGAGAGCCTTCCATTTCACGACGGCCTCCACTTTAGAAGTGTCTATGGCAATGCCCTGCGGTTAGAGGCGGTAGCCCAGAAAATCTACTGTGGATAGATCAAACACACATTTATCCAGCTTGGCATATAGCCCATGATCCTGCAGCCGCTGAAAAATCTCTCAAATATGTTGGTTGTGGGTCGCTTGATCAGGAGAGAAGATTAACAAATCATCTAAATATATTAGCAAACAATGGTCTAGCAGGTCCCGAAAGATATTGTTCATAAAATGTTGGAAAGTGGCAAGAGCATTACACAATCCAAAACTCATCACTAGGTATTTGGGTGCCCCGTACTTGGTCTGGAATGCGGTTTTCTACTCATCTCCCTTGCGAATCCGGACCAGATTGTAGGCTCCTCGCAGGTCTAACTTGGTATAGACCTGTGCGCATCGTACTTTGTCCAGTAACTTGGGACTGAGAGGCAAAGGATATCGGTTTCGAATGGTGATGTTGTTTAACTCCCTATAGTCATTGCAAAGTTTCAGTTCTCACGACTTCTTTTTCATGAAAATCACAGGAGACTGGGATGGCCGGATGAATCCTTTACACAGGTTGGTATCCAGTAACTCACGGAGAGCCACTTGCTCCGGTTCCAAGAGAGGATATAAACGACCACGTGGGTTAGGTGCACCAGGTTCCAAATCTATAGCACAGTCGTAAGGCTGGTGGGGAGGAAGCGTCTCTGCTTCTTTTTCACAGAACACATCCCAAAAGTCTGAGTACTTCTTAGGCAAGGTAACAAGTGTCTCTACTTCCTGGGCTTGACACACTTGAGCCACTAAACAGTTCTTGTGGCAATAGTCTGAGGCAAACTGTAACTCTCTTCATCCCCATGAAATCTGTGGATCGTGTAAGGTCAGCCACGATACACCCAGGATGATCGGGAAGTGAGGCACTTTGGTGGCCAGGAAGGAAATGTCCTCTCGGTTCTCCCATATCCACATCGTAGTGGTTACTGTCCATTGACTCACCGGACCTGACTTAAGGGGTTGCCCGTCAATTGTTTGCACCACCCGAGGGTCCTTTAATTCATGGTGTTGTAATTCCAGGGAGTTAGCATAGTCCCGATGAATAAAGTTGTTGGTTGCTCCCGAATCAGTTAGTAGAGTGAGGGAGAAAGCGGATTGTAATATCCCTTTATATAATGCACGCTTAGGTGAAATTCAAAGTATCAAACAGTTCACATATATAAAAATGATATATTTGGTTACACAAATTAGCACAGGTGTGGATAAACTGAGCACATATAATTACATATAACTCATATGACCAGCAACATATAATATAACATCTAATAAAACATCGTTCCTCTTGTGTATACACAATGTAACAGTTATAGTCACTGTAAATAATCACAATTGCCAATTATTGGGATTCAAAACCAATATATAATCCATAAAGCATGATTGCTCAAAATGTAAACAAAATAAATCCCAGGCGTTTGTGGTTGGGAATCCCCAGGGCACAGTTGCTGAGAATGTAAACAAAGGAAATCCCAGGCATTGGAGGTTTGTAAAGGAGGAGGACGAGTAGCAATGCAATTCAATGCGAATAGGTACATATAATTACATATAACTCATATGACCCGAATCAACCATAGCATAAACCATCACTGGCCCCTTCTCCGCCGACCATAAGGTGACCAATAACAGGAACAAGACCCCAGTCTGAGGCTCTGTGGGAGGAGATACGACCGAGCCGGCAAGCCTTTCTAAGCCCGGTTGGGCTCTTCCCCCGACGGTTGCTGTTGGCCCTCGCCCCCCGTGGGTAACTCCATCGTAGCGGTTGCAACCCGTGGGCGGGTCCGAGTCTTCAGTGGACACTCACGAGAGAAGTGTCCGGAGGCTCCACAGTACCAGCGAAGGTTAAATCTTTGTCGCCTGGCCTTCTCAGCGGCATCGATCTTGGGACGGACATGTCCCAATTGCATTGGTTCTTCCACATCTCTGGATGGGACCGGAGGTCCAGGTCGGTAGAAAACCCGGTCGCGGTTTACGGGGACCTCTTTTCCGGCGACAGGGCGTTCCGCCGTCCCCCGAGACCATTGCATCCATGCACAAAGATTAGCGTCCAACTGCAAACATAAGACAATAAGAGCTTCCAAGATGGCAGGAAGGTCAGCCGTTCAGAGAACCTCGCTCTGCAGGTCGTAGTGTAGACCGTCCAAAAACTGTGCCCGAAGGGCAGGATCATTCCACTCCACTTGAGATGCCAACACCTTAAAAGTGGAAATGTATTGAGCCAATGTCATATCCTTCTGGGTTAACTGTCGGAGCTTTCTTTCCGCCAGCTCCGTGTTTATCGGCGGTCCCCAAGTAGCCTTGATGTGATTTAGAAATGCCTGTGCATCTTGACATCTGAAGATGAATAAAATGGCAGTTTACTTGAACATCTTGCAATATTCTATTAGCATTTGAGTGTGAATGATAAGAGGATAGTTTATTACCAGCAGCCCAAGGGTGAAATAACTATGGTCATCATGTTGCTACTCACAGCATTGTTAGCATTGGAAGCTGTAACTCTCTTCATCCCCATGAACCCCATACTCCCCCATCCAATGTCTTCCTAATTTTCCTGCTTAACCACCAGCAAGGTGTGTGTATGTCTGTGTCGGGCGAAAGAGGCACAGCCATTTCTCTTTGTCCTTGCACAATGAGTCTTGTTCCTGCTGCCCGACTGCTCAAATTGTTCTTCCTGCCTGAGCAAGATCACTTGATGCGGCAGACAACAGTAGATATCTTATCTTGTAATGCGATTTGTTTTAACCCAATTCATTTTTGCTTACATTGGAAATAATAAGTCTATCTGCTTCTACTACATGTGCCGAGTTTCATGCAATTGTTATGAAAACGTTCCCTGAGACCTTTCTGAAATTATGTCTTAGAAATGTTTCGATTTTTCAATTAGTGTTATTTAGTCAGGATTAAATACAATCAGTGAAAATGTCATTACTTTGTGATGCCAGAATGGCTAGTAATATCCAAGGAAGAACGAGACAGAAAATAGCAATCCTTTGCAGATGGAGAAGTTTTGAGTGAAGTAGAAACTGAAAATAACCATGAAATGGCAATACTAACCATGTGAAGAGAAGGACCAAAATTTTGGTATCTGGCAGTAGCCATACTTGAGAGATTATGCAGAATTTTGCAGCTTTTTGAATCGGCTAAATTTTATTTCTTTTATGAAATATGAAGTACAATATTCATTTTTCATACCTCTACCTCAGTGCCATAATTTAGATTCTGGACTCTAGAATATGAATGTCAACAAAATCTCCTTTAATGAAAGCTTGTTTCTTGTAGAAGCCCCAATGAAACCTAAAAATAACACCTCATTTTTGCTAGAGAATACACATTGCAGTGAACATATTGACTTATAGTTTCACTCAATATCAAGATTTATGGTCCCTGAGGTTAAATAAATCACAATATTGACCTCATTGTGTGCCAATAGTTGGTTAATGTATTTTAAAAAGTATTTTGTATTCATTTTTGATAATAGGACCTGTATTGTCAGTCTGAATTCATTTATATTCCCTTTCCCCTGTAATCTTGGACATCCAATCCACTTAATAAAGATCTCTAGTTGCAAGTGTTGCTCTAATACAAAGACTAAATGAATAATTTCCACAACCAACTTGCTGGATCTGAGTTACTGGGCAGTGGGGAGACCCACCTTAAACTGGAAAAGAAAGAAGTCGTAGATTTCCTCCTCCATTATTTTCTTACTTGTACATGTCGCACTTCAATAATAATAATAATAATCTTTATTTGTAGCCTGCTCCCTCTCCCCAGTGGGGACTCGGGGTGGCTCACATGAGACCAAGCCCAAACAAACAACAAATTACAATTAAAAAATCAAACATCAACAATAAATGCAATAAAATACATACATATAAATAAAAAACAATATACAACTAAATATCTAAAAGCACAAAGGTAGGCGGGCCACAGGCACACAGAGAAATGTTGAAAACTCGGAGTAAGATAAGCGGAATAGCATCCTTTACGGGGGGAGGGGTAGACCCCCCTGTAAGCAATGGTAGAAATTAAATAATTACTCTCCAAAGGCACAGCGGAAAAGCTAGAATTTCAGGTGTTTCTTTAAAGGTTTTCAAAGTGGGGGCTTTCCTAATCTCTCCAGGCAAGGAATTCCTGAGTCGGGGGGGCCACAGAGGAGAAGGCCCCTTGTGCCCACCAGGCGAGTCTGTGAGACTGGCACTTCAAGAGAAATAGAACATACTTTATTTTCTGGTTTTTTATATATAAATTGGCTGGAATTTTTACCCCAATGACTAGGTTGTTTTTAAAATAGGGTTATTGCTTTTCCTTTAAGATAGCATCAGATTATTTTAACCTCTGTGTGGAAAGGTTATGAGAAAACCATGCAGTCTCCCTCTACATACAGCCATCTGTAGATGGCGTCTCCCTCTACATACCACCATCTTGTATTATCTTCTGTTGTCGCAGTGCTTAATGTGTGACTTTTAATCTGTGGTTTTATTGTGGTTTTAACCTTTGCTGTGTTGGCTGTTGTTATAACATGTTGTGAGTCGCCCCGAGCCATTGGGAAGGACGGCAGACAAGTACGAATGAGTAAGTAAGTAAGTAAATAAATAAATAAGTAAATAAAATGCTCATTTTACACATGGCTTCGTGAGGAGACTGAACATTTTGCGGGATATTTGTGCCTTTGTTGAAACAAAGCAAATGAAGTTTATGTGTATCATCAAAATTACTTCAGATCCTTGGTCCTAAACAAACATTGTGCTTAGAGGAGCACTACACTTTTCAATAATAATGATTATAATAAAATTGCATTGCTATTGACAGTTCTTGAGTAGGCATTAGAAAACTGTTTATACTGAAATGTACCTCTGGTTTTGCCTGTAGGTTTTGCTATCTAAAATCAGGGATTGTTACAGTATGGATTATAGCAATAATACACATTTATAGGTGTATCTATACTGTAGAAGTAATGCAGATTGACTCCAGTTAAAGTGGAGTCAAACAGCGTTACTTCTACAGCATGGCTCAATGCTATGGGCTGCAGTTTGGTGAAGCTATAAATCCCATAGTTCCATAGCATTCAATCACGGTAGCTAAAGAGGTATCAAACTGCATTAATTCTACAGTGTAGAGCCAGATTTGGAGACATTAAAAACATCCATCAGTACTTGAAGCATTGTGGATTGTATAGTCACTATTGGACAGCAAGCCTTTCCTTGCAATTTGAACATGGCAGGTTGGATATTCAACACATGTGAATAATTAGACAATACATTATCTCAATAGATTCACATCAATATTACCTCATCAAAATTCATTGCCATGACCATATCACAAAGAGGGGAACATCATACAAACAGAAGATGTAAAGGAGAAAGATGGCTTTCAGCAGAATACTGACAGGATGGGGCAAACGTCATGTGGTGGGACTAGTTGGAAATCATTCTCAAACAGTCTCAGAAAGAGAGTATTTTCTAATGAGATAAGGTCCTAGGACATTCTTATGTGGAATAAACATGATTTAGTTGGAGATCATCTTGCTGAATGCAATATTGGAAAAGAAAGGGTGGTAGTGTAAGATGAAATGGTACTCCAAAAGTGATGATTTAAAGAAGTCATTAATTACAGTTCAAAAAAGTAGTTAATTGTCATTATGATACATTTTACATATGTGACGAATGTTGCTGTCCTTGAGCAAGCAGGGATCACCAGCATTGAGGCCATGCTATTGAGAACACAGCTGCGCTGGGCAGGGCTCATCTCTAGGATGGAGGACCATCGACTCCCAAAGATACTACTCAATGGTGAACTCGCCACAGGTCAGCGCAAGAGAGACGTCCTCCAAAAGAGATATAAGGACTCCCCGAAACAACATCTCAGGCTCGGCCAGATTGATCACCAACAATGGTCCACTCTGGCCTCACATTGGGAGGCATGGAGACGCACTATCCACAATGCTGCGGCCTCTTTCGAGAAGACACGCCGAATGGGTCTCGAAGAGAAACGACAACGCAGAAAGAACCGCAACTTGGAAACAACATCACCCAAGAAGACTTTCTGCTGTGCTTTCTGCAACCTGACTTGCCTATCTCAGATTGGCCTTTTTAGTCATCAATGCGCTTGTAAAAAGCGTAGGATGAGTCCTTCCGAAGAATCTTCGTTTGCGAAGAAATGCCGAGAGAGACATTTTACAATGGAACGTATATTTCTCCTTTTATCCAAAGTAGTTAATTACCTTTTAGGTTTTTTTTTTTACAAAACTTGAGTTTTGTAAATCACTAGCCTGTAGTTTAACATCCTATTTCTTCATGCATGTCTCAACAGAGCATAAGGAATAGGACTTAAACCATGTGCTCTTTGTTCTCCACCCTGCAAGTATAAAAATAACATTAAAAGTTATGGTTACACCACAGACCAAATGATGTGAAGCTATAATTGCAATGTAATATAGTTTGACACCAGGGAAAAGACATTAATTGCATATAACTCATTATTTGCTTGCTTCCAAGTTCAGTTTTACATGGATTTATATTTCATGTGGTAGTGCACAGAGCTGTACGTGTATTTAAAATCTAATTTGTCAAGATGTTCAGGTTGTCCCTGTACAAAGTCCATATCCTGAGACTCGGGCCAAGAGAATGCTAGCAAGTTTCTGGGAAACAGGCACAGGCAAGTTGAGCGCATTTGCTGAACTAAACAGCAGAGAGCCTCTTCAGATTCTCACACCCTCCAGGTCAGAACAAAATCCCCTATTAATTAAACAGAAATTATAGGCTAAATAAATCACTTGCTGAACAAACCCACTATGGGTTTGGGGTTTGGCCTTCTTTTTCTCTTTTCGAGAGATAATTGCAATAATTAAACATTCAGTGACTACTGACATTTTAAGGTAACTCTTCAAATGCCAACCCCAGCATTGTTGATATTCGAAAGAGATTCAACAGTGGAAATCATGACAGATCCTGCAGAGAACATAAAGCAAAGGACAGTGTCTTTAAAATATTGCATTTGTTGTTCTAGCTAGGCTAAGAGCTCCTTGGGGGAAAACAGAGATTTGTGAGAACTGATTCCTTTTAATAGTTCAGCAAGAACATTTATTGTATTTCTGCTCTCGGAAGCTCTCAGCCTGGGAATAACAGAAATGCTAGAATGATTAGTAGCTGCTGTATTTCTCTCCTTTGCTTCTACTTCTTCATTTTACTATCTTCTTTCTGCCACTGTTATCTATACCAGTGTTTCCCAACCTTTTTTGAGCCGTGGCACACTTTTAACATTAAAAAATTTGGGGGCACACCACCAACCAAAATGACACAAAATGACACTCTAACACAATAAAGAACGGCTGGGCGATGGTGGCCTGCTGGGAGCAGCTGCTGGGAGTGCCGAAGCCGGGGGAGGGGGCAGAGCCAGGCCGCGCCATGCCCCACCCCTACCCCCCAGCTTCAGCTCTCCTAGCAGCAGCTCCAGCCTTGAGGGGCAGTGCCAAGCCAGCAGTGCCAGAGCCAGCACAATGCTGGCTTGGCACTGTCCCCTCAAGGCTGGAGCAGCTCCTGGGAGTGCCGAAGCCAGGGGAGGGGGCAGAGCCCCGCCCCCTCCCCCAGCTTCAGCTCTCCTACAGACCACACCATGCCCTGCCCCCTCCTCGCAGCTTCAGCTCTCCTACAGAGCAGGAGCATGAGCGGTGGACGGGCTTCAGTGGGCGGGGCTCCTCCACGCGGCTTCAACGAGCGAGGGGCGAGAGTCATGGTGGGAGTCATGGCGAATTGGGGGCTGGCTGGGGAAACGGCCGAAGGAGGCGGCGCCCGGTCCCTTCTTCTTTTCTTCGCCACTGCCCGGCCCTTCCTCCTCCCCCCAAGCAGCAGGAGTTCGGCAGGAGGGGGAGGAAGGGGGGAAGAGAGCTTTTCTCGCGGCACAGCAGGAGGCCTGTCACGGCACACTAGTGTGCCACGGCACACTGGTTGAGAAAGACTGATCTATACATACCTCTACCTTCTCCTCTTAGGGCGCTTGTGCCCGCTTTGTGCTGGTCTGTGACCGTAATAAAGTTTTGATTGATTGACATACATTTACCTTGGTAGGGAGAAAAGAGAAAAAGATCTACTTCCCGCAGGACTGCATGCCTGAAGAAGGGTGAAATCAGGATTAGTGACAGCGGTGGCAACATGGGAGGCTTCCCATGTTGCATTGAAAACAACACGGGAAGCCGGGTGGCAGATGCTTTCCACCATGGGATGAGGTAAAGGGGAAGGTGGGCAATGTGGGGTGTGGGCAAATCCCCATGCTCCCTGTTGGCCCCGTTGGATTTGCCACAATGTGTGATGAATTGGGAGCTTACAACAGCAACACATATCTTTGTTGATTCCTAGATGCATGAATATTTTTTGTGAAAGTTTTTTCCCAGCTAGATATGGTTACAAACATTTCCAGGTTGAATTTTTTGTTTGGGGGGGGGGCATTTTAGGACTCCCCCCCCAATTTTTCATTTGCACAAAATCATTGTTTTTTACTTGCTTCCTTGGAACTAAGGGCCACTATAATGGCTTGGCCGACTTACCAGCCAAGCAGGTTGCGGGGCGGGGTTGTCCTCGTCGCCATCTTGTAAGAAGGGGGCTTCTTCTTCCCAGAAGCCCCTGGGGTGGCGGGAAGGTTTCCCGCCACCAATGCCGGCTAGCCAATGACAGGACTGACCCCGCCCCGCCCCCTCTTGGCAGCCGGCCAGCCCCTACTTCCGCCGGGGCAGCTTATTTAAGGCTGCCCAGGACTTCCCCTGCAGCACGCAGGGGCCAGTTACTATATTTACTCCCACCCTCCCTACTTCTTGCATTGTTGGTTGTGTACATTCTGTTCATTTATCCAGTTTCATTGTTGTAGTTGTTATGCGTGATTATGCTCTTTGTCGCAACTCCGTGTTTGGCGTGTGGCATGGCCCCTGGATCAGGCTGGCTTATCGCCCCTTGGTTGTAAGAGGAATAACGCCCTGGCCCCCTGGGGTGCCGAGTTTCCATGGACAGGCATTGGGTCGCTCGCACCAAGGCTTGCAAGCACCTTTGGACATTTGTGGGGCTGTACGACCCCGGATCCAGGACCCATGCGTGGCCGCCAATCCTTTGTTCCTGTTTTCAATAAATGAGTTGTGGCCATTTTCATCCAACCACTTGTGTTTGTGTTATTGTTCATGGCGCGAGTTGTATCACCCTTGCACACGCAACTTCATTTTAGATTGCAGACTTAAACTTGTACTCTATCTAAATTGCACGTCTACAAAAACAAGATGAGATTAATATGATGTGGCGTTTTGCTTTTTTATCCCATCACTCTTTAAAGAATAAGCATAGACTGTGCATCCCATTTTAAATCCAGTGGCTACCTCCTGCAGACCTCTGTGGCTTGGCCCCAAACCTAAAAGCCTCTCCCTAAACTACAAACTGCAGAATTCTTGCTCGCTCTTTGCCAGCTTTTTAAAACAGTGGTTCCCAACCTTTGGTCCTTCAGATGTTTTAGACTTTACCTCCTATCAGCTGGTAAGCTGGCCAGGACTTTTGGGAGTTGAAGTCCAAAATAACTGGAGAACCAAAGGTTGGGACCCACTGCATTAAAGGGTAGTGGAATGAGGCAGTAACTCAATTTCTCGCAGATGGGATTAACTTGGGTTGGAGCTGGATTACCTAGTCTAGAGATGGAAGGTATGTAGTAAAAGGTTCTTTCTCTTTCATTATGACACTATCCCATCCTTCACATAAACAATAGCATGGCACAGAAATCCTGAGACTGGAGCTCTTTCTCCTGGCATCTTGCTTTCCCCATTTGTATTCTGAAGTTACCTAGCCAAGATCCAGCTTGTTCACATCAGTGAGAACTGTAGGTTTCATTTGAGACTATTTTTCAGCCAAAGAAAAGCATGATAATAGTTAAAGAAATTATCAGAACAGTCTATATGTAGGACTTAATGAAACTATCACTATGTAAAACTGGCATTTAAATGGCTGCCTATGTCTATGCGCACAATGTGTCCTAAGCCACTCGGGCATTAGATTGTCTGCCTATTTCTTTGATTTCACTGGCTGTTCCTGGGAATAATTTTTTAGATTTGAGGCTCAAATTAGGCATTAAAGGGAATGTTTTCCATTTTCAATTTCACCACAAGATCTCCTTCGAGAGATATGTGCCTCAGCAATCAGACTTGCAAATGAAGTCTGTGTTCACCTTCCAGTGACCAGTCACCGAACAAAGCATGCTGAATGCAAGATAAGAAGGCAAGGAAAGTCATGCGCTATGGTAAACAGACAATCTCCATCATTTGAAAGATAATTGCTGCAAAAAAGTCCACTAAGCGGATCCCTTTCGTTTGTCCCTGAGAAATGGCTTGCCTGTGCACGCAACTGCAATAAACTTCAAACACAGAATATAGTTTTTTGTGACTTCAGCCAAAGTTAAAAGCAACAGGTCATATTTTTGTGACAGCTTTCCATTTGGCATTGCTTTCAGTGATTACATTTAGTCCAAAGGATTTTCACATCGCTGGGGAAAGCAGGGGAAAAGTCTTCCTATGTTGTAACAGCAAGTTCTAGTGAAAGCTAAGGCCTTTTAAGTCCCATTGATTTCAATGAAGTCAGCACCTGTTAAGCTCTTGATATTCATACGTCCAATGTAAATTGCACAAATGGTTGTGTGGCTTGTGCATTATTTATTATATCTAATGTTTGACAGCCTATTCCTTTGCCTTGTCTATGTGCAAGCCCCATAATGATCTATTCCTTAGGCATGGTTAGGTCCAGTCGGAATCTTCGTAATTTGGATTAAATTCGAATCAAATTCCTTTTTGAAGCGATTTCGAAGCGATCTGGGAACCCGGAAGTATCCTTGCCCTTTCGAAGCAAGTATCACCATATTTCTTCTGACTCAGGAAGTGAATAGGAAAAGACCCAGCGTTTGGAGGCAATCAGCTGTTGCGTGCTGGGAAACTTGTCTCCAGCCACGAGGGGAAACCATGTGGGGAGGGGCGGAGTTTCGGCACAGCAGTCATTGCCCTTTAAAAAGGCCTGCGCGTGCCTCGTGGGCTCATTGCAAGCTGGAGACGCGAATGGGAAGGGACTAGGCATCTTGGGCGGGAAAGGTGCCCGACCACTGCTTTGCAAGGGAACAACAGGGTTGGGAACAAATTGAGGAAACCGGCTGGAAGCAGGCCCCTTGCCTGCAAGGCTTCCTTGTGTGCGGGGAGGGAAGAAGGGCAGGGCAGGGCAGGGCAGGCCAGCTGGGAGAAGTGTTCTTCTCTTGCCTGCCACTGCCAATTTCCCTTTTTGAAGCAGTGATTTTAACTTTCAAAAGACCTCAGTCCCCTTTGGGTTACACTTTGGATTTTGGGATCCCAGAAAGTCCCTTTGGACTTTGGAAAGCCCATTTTCTGCTAATAATTTCTTTGGGGAACCACAACATACCACTTTGGAGCCCCCTTTGTCTCTTTTGGGTTTCACGTTGTACTTTTGGAAACTAGAAATCTCCTATAATCTGCTAATAATTTCCTTGGGGAAACACAAAATACCACTTTGGAGCTCCCTTGTCTTCTTTGGGCTTCACGTTGTACTTTTGGAAACTAGAAATTTCCTAATCTAATAATTTCCTTGGGGAAACACAAAATACCACTTTGGATCCCCCTTTGTCTGCTTTGGGTTTCACGTTGTACTTTTGGAAATGCTGGCCAATGGTGGGCAGCCACAACTTGGAGGGCTGGGGTGGGACGCTGCCATCCACAGGGTGATAAAGGAATCGGTCCTCTGGGGAATCCTCCCTCCTGATCTGGGAGGATGGGGCAGTGTTGAACAGTGGCCTGGCCTGCGCTTATCTTGGAAACAAGCAAATGTAATAAATTAATTTAATGTTATGAGATAAATTCCATTTTCTCATATTCAGAGAGGTATGCTCTAGACAAATATGCAAAACAGAGAGATAGATTTAAATTTTCCAAAAGAATCCTGGAGGCAGCACATTTCTTCTTCTTGTAATATTCCTTATTAGATTACTGTAATTACTTAAAAATTTTCAAGAACCCAGGGATCTTCTAAACACGTTGAAAGTTAGTATGCTGACAGAGGAGAATGTTTTGTACTACTGTGGCAAGTTTTGTCAGTAGTGGTCTAAAAATGAGAGAAAGGGAATCCCCCAAGTTTTGCCTGTCCTGTTTGCAGTTTTTCACGTATTGCTCAATCACTTCCGCCATTAACGAAGCGATTCGGAAATTTAGGAAAATTTGGAAAATTCTGACTTTTTTGGGGAAAATTTCGGAAATCACTTCTGAATCGAATCACCAGCACACCCTACATCCGAAACAAGTTTTGAACCATTTTTTCCTTGATCAAACAAGCCTACTATACCTGTGTTGGCCCTTTTGTAACAGCCCCATTTGCTTTAAAAAGCAGCACATTATTTCCTACTGTTACATGTATTCTTTCCTTTTCTGTCTGAACTAATATCTGCCAACTTACAGGTCTGAAATGCCTGTTCATTGACCTTAGCTTTTGCATTCCAGTTGCTTTTTTATAGCATGCACACCTAGTCGCAGGCACCAGGTAATTAGAAGATTTAACATGTCACTACTTAGCAAAATTGACCTCATATATTTTTCTATAGTTGGTGCTGTCGGAATTTGTTTCCAGTAGATTTCTTGGATCTTATTTTCTTTGGAGTTTTATAATGTTTCTCTGATCCCTAATATTTCTACTTGCAGTTCTGAATAATGCAGACAGTTTTGATTTGGTCATTAAAAGCAGGTAGAAAAGAACAGAAATAGTTATTTCACACTGCATTAAAATTGGCCTCATGGCCCTGTGGTTTGTAAAATGCAAGTTACAAGGGATATATATTAGCAAACTTCATAAGACATCTTAATGCATGGGAATACTTAATCAGTGGCGTAGTCATTTTATTTGGTGTACAAAGTAGTGTTGAACCAATGTGGGGGGAGATTGTCATGTAAACATTCTGCCCTGTGGAAAATGAGACCCAATCATTGTATGGCCAAGCTGACTGGGACCCTAACTCATACTGGGATGCACATTCCATTGCAAATTATGCCATACAGAGGAAGTGAAAAATGAGTTCTACCAGAAGGGTATGGAATCTCTTTTCCTTGTATTGGTTGATTTTGTTTCTTTAATTCTTCTTTAATATAATAGTGACAAGTTATACTATATTTATACAATAACAACAACAACAACATCTTCATTCAATGTGGATATAAGTATTGTCCTTCAGGACTGTGTTTTGTTTAGTGCAGGGGTGCTCATTAGGTAGATTGCGATCTACTGGTAGATCGCGTAGGGTGTCCTGGTAGATCGCAGGCAGGGCGGGAGGAAGGCTCAGTCCTGCCCCGCAGGCTCCCAACGCCGCCCAGGAGGTTGGACTGGATGGCCCTTGGAGGTCCCCTCTTATTCTAGGAACCCATTATTATTATTATTATCATCAGAGGCTGAATGGCCATCTGTGAGGAATGCTTTGATTGTGTTTTTTCCTTATAGCAGAAGGAGGTTGGACTGGATGGCCCTTGGAGGTCTCCTTCTACTCTAGGAACCTATTGTTGTTATTCTTTTTTGGTATATATTTTTATTGCGTTTCTAAACATCGGGTAAAAACAGGGAAGGGGTCTGGGGAAGGGAAAGGGAGGGGGGGTGAGGGTGATACATAAGGGAATGGGGGTATACAGTAAACTCCCGTCCAGAAGGCCTGCTCCATCAGACTATTCTTTCCCTGAATTCCCATACCTTGCTTGCCCGCCCATCCCCTTTCTGCTCATACTAAGTCTTTCCGGTTACTTACAAAAAAAGGGAAAAAATTATCTAACTTTTTTGGATTAAGTTCTTTTAGGTATCGGCTGACTTTCCCCAGTCCGTCTTATACTTGTTGCTTTGGGTCGTTGCCAGACTCCACAGTATATCAAGGTCCATAATTTCCCTAATCCTTAGTAGCCAATTCCTTATTGATAAGGGATCCTCACTCTTCCAATGTTTTGCAATTTCCATCCTGGCCGCCGTGGCCAGATGAAAAAAAATCTTATCATCATCTCTCTCCCAGTCGCTGTCCATAAGATGGAGCAAGTAAAACTCCGGTTTCATTTCCAATTTTTTTCCTAAGATGTTTTCTACATGTAGGTGGATTGTTTTCCAAAATTTCTTAAGTATCTTACATTGCCACCAACAGTGCATGAAGCTTCCTTTGCCTCCTTGCATTTCCAGCATTGGTCATTCATAGAGGGGTAGCACCTTGCTAAGCTCATCGGAGTATGATACCAGTGATAAAACATTTTATACCAGTTTTCCATCGAGTGAGAGAAGCCCATGCTCTTCACTTTCCCCTTCCATAAAGTCTCCCACTCTTGTAGCAGGATGGTGTGGCCCAAATCTTGGGCCCATCTTATCATTGTTTCTTTTATCCCTTCCGTTTCGGTCTCCCACTCCAGGAGCTTATTATACAGCAGGCTGATCACCTTCCTGTCCGCTTTCATCACCTTCTCCCACACTGTGGGGTGTATGTTGAAGTTCTTTCTCGCATCCTTTTTATAGACTTCTTTGCACTGAGCGTACTGAAACCAAGAGAGTTCCATGGCTTGCTCTCGTAGCGTCTCTAATGATTTAAGTGACCACTGGGATCCGGTCCTAGTTAACAGTTGTTCGTATGTGTACCACCTACTAGCTGGTATTTCTCTCATCTGTTGCGCTTCTTGTGGGGAAATCCAAAGGGGTGTTGCTTGATAAAACCGGTCTTTGTATTTATTCCTGGCTTTTAAAAGGGTGCTCTCAAAATGATTAGTGAAGTTACTTTCAATTTGCGCCTTGTCATGCCAGAGATAGGCATGCCATCCCCGGCGCAAATCGAAACCCTCCACTGCTAGCAGGTTGTCATCCTTGAGAGTAGCCCAATCTTTCATCCAACTCAGCGCAGCCGCGTCGTGGTACAATTCGAGATTAGGAAGGGCTAACCCACCTCTGTCAACGCTATCACAAAGAATATTGTACTTAATTCTCGCTTTTTTCGAGCTCCATATAAACTTTAGGATGTCCGATCTCCATGCTCTAAACCATTGCCTCGACCTTACCACCGGGAGATTCTGAAACAAGAACATCAGCTTGGGTAGTACGCCCATCTTGATCGCCGAGATTCTGCCTAGGAGGTTCAAATTTAAATATTTCCATCTCTCCAATTTCTTTTTTATCTCTGCCCAGGCCGGAATATAATTATTTTGAAGAAGTTGGTTATTCTTTGCTGTGAAAAAAATTCCTAAATATTTTATGCTCCGTGCTGTTTTGCATTTAGCGATTTCTTGTAGAAGGTTTCTCCTAGCCGGCACAATGTTTTTAGTCAAAATTTTAGTTTTGTCTGTATTGATCTTTAGGCCTGCTACCGCACCGAACTCCCTTATCTTTTTCAACCAATTTGTTATATTTTCTATCGGGTTCTCTATAATGCAAGCCACATCGTCCGCATAGGCCCTTACCTTCCAGTGTACATTCCTCACCCTTAGGCCTCTTAAAGTCTTATCCTTCCTGATGGATTCAAGGAGAGGTTCCAATAACAAAATGAATAACAGCGGTGAGAGGGGGCACCCCTGCCGTGTCCCTTTCTCGATGGCTAAGGAGCCCGCCACTTCTCCATTGATGATTAGGGTCGCCTTTTGGACGGAGTAAATGGCCTTGATCGCATTCTCAAAGGCAAATCCCATGTCTAGCTCTCTTAACACCATGCTTAAGAAGTCCCAATTGGCATTGTCGAACGCCTTTTCGGCGTCGACAAAGAGTAGGCCAAGCTCTTTTTCGGGGTGCTTCTCGTAATATTCGATAGTGTCAATCATGGCCCTGATGTTATCTTTCATATATCTTTGTGGTAGGAAGCCCGCTTGGTCCGGGTGTATAATCTTTTTTAATAGTATTTTGAGTCTGTCCGCTATCACTGAAGCATAGAGCTTGTAGTCATTATTAAGGAGCGAGATGGGACGATAATTTTTGACCAGGCTCGGATCTGACCCTTCCTTATGTATGACAATTATATTAGCCCTTTTCCACGACTCGGGAATCCTTCCATTGGTCAATGCATTGTTCATCAGTGATTTTAAATGCGGAGTTACCTCCTCTTGTAACACTTTGTAATAACGAGAGGTTAGCCCGTCCGGGCCCGGTGCCTTATTACTAGGCAGGTTTCTTATCGCCCTTCTAATTTCTTGTTCTGTGATAGGTTTGTTTAACTCCTCTTGTTGTAAATCGCTAATTTTTTGTAGTTTTTGTCTTGATATATATTGAGTGACCTCCTTCAACTCAATTCTGTCTTTTCGGTATAGACCACTATAATATGATTTGAAACAGTCTGCAATCTCTTCTTGAGCAGAGAGCACTCTATTATCACAAATAAGATGCGGTATGCACTGTTTTTGTCTGTTCTGGTTGAGTTTCCTCGCCAATATCTTTCCTGGTCTATTAGCGTTAACTAAATATGTCATTTTCAACCTTTTTAGATTTCTCGCCATTCGTTCTGTTATCATGGAGTTCACCTCTCTTTTTAACATTTCTAACTCCCAGATAGTAGTTTTATTATTCGGTTGGGATTTTAGCAGAAGCTCCTTCTTCCTTAGCTCCTCTTGCAAATAGGACTCTTTCTCATTTCTCTGTCGATTTTTAGTACTCCCTGCTGTATAAAATGGCCACGCATAACGGCTTTGCTTGCGTCCCAACGAGTCTCCTCCGAAGTTTGATCTTTTTCATTGAGTTCGAAGTATTCTCTGATCAACTTTTGATTAATCTCAATATCCTTATCTTCTCTCAACAATGTTTCGTTTAATTTCCAACTCCTTCCCCTTCTCCTAATCCCCAACGCCATGGTGAGGGGGGCGTGGTCCGAGTGTAGCCTTGGCCAGATTTTTGTCTTTTCAACCTGAATGGCAAGTGCCTTAGAAACCCATAACATATCGATTCGCGACCACGATTGGTGACGGTGGGAGTAAAAAGTATAGTCCCTTACACTTGGGTTTTTACTCCTCCAAATGTCTATCAGATTATATTCCTCTTTTACTTTGCTGAGGCATTGTGGAATTTGCCCCCTATTGGGCCCCATACCTCTTATTTTTTTCCTCTTTGATTTATCCATCTCTGGATCCATGACCCCATTAAAATCCCCCACAATAACCAACTCATCGAACACCTGGCCATCCAGCTGATTCTTTAGATGGCGGGAAAACTTGGCCTTAGCGCCCGTCGGAGCGTATATATTACAAACCAAGATTTCTTTTCCTTGCAAATTAATCTTTACCGCCACCATCCGCCCCTCTGTATCTTTAAATGCTAGTGTGGGCTGTAGAGAAGCTTTTGCATAAATGACTACTCCATTTCTTTTTTTCAGCCCTGCTGAGACAAATTCAGTTCCCAGATCTTTTTTTGTCAAGTGCGCCGCATGTCTCTGCGCAATATGCGTCTCTTGGAGCGCCACCAAATCATAATTTCCTCTCTTCAATATATTGAAAAAAAATGCCTTTATTGGGGGAATTAAAACCGTTAACATTGTTAGAATAAAGTGTCATCTCCATCATTCTCCAAATTGGGGGCTCAGATCATCCGGACTAGGTCTGTTTTTTGGTTCTTCCTGATCTTCCATTGATTCAGGTCTGGGCCGCTTTTTATCTTGCTTCTTGTAGCTGTCTTCCTTGCCGGGTGGAGGAGGGGGATTCGTCCTCACCTGTCGCTGCCCCTGTTTGTCTTGTCCCTGTGCGGGGTTCTTATCCATGTATTGTTTAAGTTCCTCGAAGAACTCCTTAGCTTTTTCTTCACTAGTAATCCATCTTTTTACATCTTTGAAATAAACTGAGAATCCTTCCCACCGTTCCCACTTGAATCTTATCTGGTGTCTCTTTAATTCGTCGGTAACAAAATAATAATTTTTCCTTTTACTTAATGAGAGGGGTGTGAATTCTTTCAGAACTATAATTTCTTTTCCTTCGTATCTTGGTGCATTCTTTAATTTCGCTTGGAGTATCTCATCTCTTAAAGATCTCCTTGCTAGCGACACCACAATGTCCCTGGGGAGCTTGTTTCTTCTTGCGTAGTTGGAGTTCATCCTTTTTACGCTTTCTACCTCTGGGCGGATTTGCTCCTTTGAAATATCGAGGATATTCGCCAGGATCTCCGCAGTCACTGTTCTCAGATCCTGCGTCTCGCTTTCGACCACATTCCTGAGCCTCAGTTGGAGTTCAGTTTCTTTGATCGCCGCTTGTTCCTGGCGCTTTTCCAATTTCTTATTTGCTTCCTCCAGGGCTTGGATCTTGTCCTCCATTTTTTTTATGGATTTTTTGGCAGCAGTGGACTCTTTCTTACATTCATTGACATCTTGTCTCAGAGTGTCCATTTCTTTTCTCATTCCTGCCATCTCCTCTCTTAACTCTTCTTTCAGCTCTTTCTTCATGATCCCTAGTTCTTCCTTGAACATCCGTTTCAGTTTGTCATGTGTGTTATCACTATTCTCCCGAATTTGCTGTTGAATTTCCTCCTTCATTTTATGGATTTCGGTGAGAAGGTCTCTCCCCTGCGGCTCTCCCGACATAGAGTTTCTCCTAGGAGTAGATCCTCCCCCTCCTTTATTAAGCTTCCCAGTGGTGAATTTATCCATGCTTCTTCAGTTGATCTAACTGGATTGGGAATAATGTGAAGCCCTCGAACTTCTGTGTCCTGTCCTGGTCCGGATGTCCTAATAGCCCGCCTTTCCCAATGTTGTCACTAATTATAATGTGGGATGATCTAAAACACTTTTAGTCAGCAATTTGTTAAGTGTTAAGAGAGTATTGGGGAGGCCAACTGTAGCAGTGTTTCAGCCACCTCTTCCTACGGGCGATGCCTCCAACCTGGCTGCCCCTTCTGTCTCCACTAGGAAGATCTGGTCGCAGCTCTTTTCTCTTAAGATTCTTTGGGATACCTTAAGATACTTTGAGGCTATTCAGGGCTGCTCCACCAGAGGGAGCCAGGTCCGTTTATCCTGATATGTACAGATGGATGCAGATGGGCACGGTGGAGGGGTGGCGCTGCAGGCGCGCTTACTCCTTCATCTGACGCTTGACGTCAGAGCTTCAAAGACGTCCGATCCTTCCTGGGCTCGCCCCTGGTCCGCCTGGCCACGCCCCTTTTCTTCCAGCTGCTGGCCTCTTCCCGCAACTCACTCCCGGTGACTTTCCTGGCTCTCCTGGCCTCCTCTTAAAGGTACCGCACCTCCCTCCTCCGAGCCCACTCTAGGCTTCGCTGGTGGCACTGAAGTTGCCGGGACCCCAGTCAGCTCACCTTATCCAGTCCTTATCCAGTCCTCCCAGCTCCCCGCTTATTGGGGCTCCGTAGAGGCTCCAGAGGGCTCCGAAGAGGCGACCGGGCCTTTCCCGAACGCCTCTCCCTCTGTCTTGTCCTTGGTTTATGTTTGGGGTAGCGGGAACTCACTCCTGGGACGGCCTTCTGTCTTCTCAATATCCTATACCCATTGTCCTTGTCCTCGTGTGTTAAAAAGGAGGGCGGTCGGCCTCGGCAGCACCACTGTGCTGTACCTTCCCTCCGCAGCAGTTGCTCTTGTTGTTGCGCGCCGACTCCAGCGTCCCCCCTTGAGGGGGGGGCGCTTTCGGTCGGTTCCACAACTTCAGAGCCCGCTTTGAAGCAGTCTTGTCCCGCTGCTTCTTGGGACTATCGGCAGTCCTCAGTCCCTGCTGTGGAGGGGGTCAGGCCTTCTCTAGGCTGGAGCGCCCCGAAGGTCTGCTGCGGCCGCCATCTTGCCCTCCCCGGAAGTCCTGAACCTATTGTTGTTATTGTTGTTGTTATTATTATTAGAAGTAGTAGTAGTAGAGGCTGAATGAATATTATCACCATTGTTATTATGAATAAATTCAGGGACTTATTATACTCACATTTAGTTGAATTCAGTCTTAAAATATATTATATGGCTCTCACTGAAATAAATTTCCAAATATTTTGCTTTTATGGCTCTCTGAGTAGTGGGTAGGTAGATCATTTTGACTTGGTTGTTTTATAAGTAGCTCGCATGCTGAAAAAGTATGAGCACCCCTGGTTTAGTGGAATAAGCATTTGAAGATACATCCTGATGTGTGAAAGTGCACTGGTTTGGTTGTCTTGGTTTTCTCTTCCTAGCTAAGCAACAGCAATTCTAGGAAAACAATAAGTCTAAGAAGAGGTGCAGAAGACATGCACAAAAGAGTGGGAGATAAGTGTCTGCCTTTCCTTTTGACACTGTAACACTTCTCTGAAATGGTGGGACAAAATCAAATCTCATGAACATTTTGCACATTGGCAGCATTCAAAATCATCCATATTTTTAAGACTGGAATGAGGCTGTGTCTACACTGGGGCAGTAAATCTTGCAGGCAGTCACATGCACTCTCCAAAACTGCTATGGTGGTGGTTTACAGTTTATGTGGTCCAGCTGGGCCAAGTTTATATTGCTGTACTAGACCTTCACCTCCACCTTCCTTGTGGCTGTCACCACTCCAAGGCCCTATATACACTACCATATAAAATCCAGATTATGTACTTTGAACTAGATAGTATGGCAGTGTACACTCATATAATCCAGTTCAAAGCAGATAATCTGGAATCAGATACTGGATTATAATGCAATGCAGCTCCAGCTGCAACTGGCTGCAGAGCTATATGTGAAATCTTGGCTATCATGGGTGCCCTATGCTGAAATCAGGAGAGGAGCCAGCATGATCAGGAAGAAGGAGGAAGATATTCCTCCTACCTTCTTCCTGGGCACAAGATTTTAATATAATTCAGGGTGTATTTTTGAAACAATGTGGTTTAGATTCATGTCACAGTCTGACCAAAGCAAATACTGTTTTTCAGCAAATGAGCAAGATTTGTAGCTTTGCTCCTGCCTCCCGTTTGGTTTATGGACGGCATGGCAGGAGCTCTCCACACATCTTCATGGATTCATAAGGAAATCATGCTAGAAGATAGTATTTTCAAGGATCTGCTTGAAGAGTCATCATGGAGAAAAACTTAAAGGAATACCAGAGCTTTTATTTTCCATGCACTGTTACTGATGCCACTGTACTTTTGTAGAGCTGAATGTCATTTGTTGGGTTGATCGTGTTCCTCAGCAGAAGCTCTGATGGAGCCACTACATCTGTTTTCCCGTCTAACTCTGCAACATTAACAAAGAGCCCGGGAACACAGCGATGGAGTGTCTGCTAAAACCTTGATAGTTTTATTTGGACAGTACGTCAAAATGGGAGCTGAGTTTAAAGGAGATCTTGTGAGTTATCTGCCTTGATATTCTGTGGTATATGGCTGTCTGGAATGCCCGAAGAGTCTCTGTAGCAGAAACACTCGTGTTGGCATGTGACTGAACTCTGAATCTTCCAGCTGCTGAACGCAATATCTTTGCCTGTCTTGCTTCCAACCCCCCCCCCCCCAACAACCTGTATTGAGGGGTTTTCAGAGGGGTCCAATTTTTGCTGCGACCACTAGAGGGTATTATGATTTCAAGCACTGTGAAAAAACTTTGCCTTGCTGCCATGGAGCTCTCAAGTCAAGAGGTGTAGTGTTGTGGTTGTGATGGAAGGGGCAAGCAACAGCTGCAGAGGCAGAAAAGAAAAGGGAGGAGATCTAAATATATAGAAGAACAGAAAAATGAGCAATGATGTATTTTCTGAAGGCATGTGAAAAAACCCATCCCATGGATTTAGGCTGAATATTTTAATTAGTTGTTTTATGATGTTTCTGGTGCAAAGATTATATTGTTTCGTGTTTTACACCTTGGTCAAAGTGTCACCTGTTTTCTCATTTAGACTGATGGTGACTCTGCATAATAGACTTAATGCTGTTGACACCACTTCAGCTGCCATGACTCAATTGCGGGGAGTTGACTTTTTGTAAAGAATCAGCACTCTTTGGCAGAGAAGGCTAAAGACTTTATAAAATTACATCTTCCAGGATCTCATAGCATTGAACCATGGCATTTAAGCTCCCCAAATGCTCCCGTTTCTGTGAGTCTTTCTCCCCCTATGTGACTCTTTGTGCCCAACGCTACTCCAGTTCCCCCTGAGTTTTAAAATACCCTATATGTCCATGCGGCCCGCCCTGTTGGTTTTGTTTTAGATTCACTTGTATTGTTGTGTTTTTTCACAGATGTATTTTATTGTGTTTATTGTTTTTATTATGTTTATTGTTTTTCTATGCTGTTATATTCTATGATGTGTTGTTCGGGCATGGCCCCATGTAAGCCACTCCGAGTCCCCTCGGGGGGAGATGGATGTGGGTTATAAATAAAGTATTATTATTATTATTATTTAAAGTGGTGTCAAATTGCATTATTTCTACAGCAGTGTTTCTCAACCAGTGTGCCGTGGCACACTAGTGTGCCGTGAGCGATCATCAGGTGTGCCAAGATAAAAGCTCTCTGCCCCCCTTCCTTCCCCCCTCCTCCTGCCGAACTCCTGCTGCTTGGGAGAGGAGGAGGAAGGGCCGAGTGGCGGTGAAGAAAAAGAAGAAGGGGCCGGGGCACCGCCTCCTTCAGCTGTTTCCCCAGCCAGCCTCCAATCTGCCATGACTCCCGCCACGACTCTCACCCCTCACTCGCTGAAGCCGTGCGGAGGAGGAGCCCCGCCAACTGAAGCCCGTCCACCGCTCATGCTTCTCCTCTGTGGGAGAACTGAAGCTGGGGGAGGGAGCAGGGCATGGCATGGCCTGGCTCCGCCCCCTCCCCCTGGCTTCAGCGCTCTCACAGCTTCACCAGCCTTGAGGGGGCAGTGCCAAGCCAGCATTGTGCTGGCTCTGCCACCGCTGGCTTGGCACTGCCCCCTCAAGGCTGGCAAAACTGTGGGAGAACTGAAGCTGAGTGGAGGGGGCGGGGCATGGCGTGGCCTGGCTCCTCTCCCTCCCCTTCAGCTTCCCACACTCCCAGCAGCTGCTCCCAGCAGGTCACCATCCCCCAGCCGTTCTTTACTGTGTTAGAGTGTCATTTTGGTTGGTGGTGTGCCCCTGGATTTTTTTAATGTTAAAAGTGTGCTGCGGTTCAAAAAAAGGTTGGGAAACACTGTTCTACAGCATAGGTGCACCCTAGGGTTCAGGAGTCCCTTTCCACCCTTATATGACATTTCTGTGGGAACTCTTTTGGGGTGTTTTCCCACTTTTCTCCTGTTCTTTTAATGTAAACTTAGCCTGAGCTCAGACAAGGAGATAACTTCATAAGGACGTTTTGAACCCATCACAGGTGAAGACTTTTAAAAATCAAATTAACTATGTCCCTGAAGATGACAGTTGAGCTAGTGCATGATAAAATTATCAACATTTGTTGCCTCCTTTTATTATAAAAGGCACAGATTTAGCATCATAAAAGCCTTTTGTGTTGGATTAGATGGACCCCAAAGGGGAAACCAGAGGTTTGGAGACCCAGTTTTGCAACAGTTCAGCCCCTGTGTCCATTAGGTTTTCCCAGGAAGCAAATAAAAGTTTTTAACATATTATGTGCATAAGGACAATGGAGTTGTGTATCAACAAAAAGCCCCAAATTATGAATGTGTGCTTGTAGTGTCTGTGAAATACATATGATTCATTGGCAGAAATGGAAAGCACATGTAGATACTTCCTTGTCTTACCCAGACTATTGTCTACCAGTAGGAAAGAAAAGTTCTTGGTGACGGTCTTGTTTGCTGCCTATGTGAGCCACATGCAATGTTGCTACTCAGGTTGGGGGAAATTGCCTATTATTGAAGAAGTGTATTTCTCAATAAAATCCTGCTTTTCTGCCACTGAACCCATTAAGCAGAGGTACCAGGATTAGTGAGAGATAGGCAGGATGGTCACCAGTTTCTTCGCATGTGTAAAAATACATTGGATGATATTTCTTTCCCCGGCAAGCTTGGCTTCCTATTAGTTTTCTCCAAGCCTATGCATGTAATGGGAGCTGTGAGGTTTGGTAGCTTAGGTTTAGTATCACTTGCATCTTCATGTGCATGCCTTTACATGCAGAGATGCATATGAAGGCATTTTGACTTATGATGACCCTATGTATTTAATAAGATTTTCTCAAGCAAGGAACTATTAGAGGTGGTTTGGCCAGTTCTTTTCTCTTAAATATAGCCTACAGCATCTGGTTTTTTGTTGTTGGTTTCTCATTTAAGTACTAAGCAGTGCTAATCCTGTTTAGTGTCCAATATCAGGCGGGATCTGGGGCCTTTAGGGTCTTTAGGCACCACAACTTATATCTAGCCATATGTCTATTTACTATGGAGCCAGAACTACCCATTGAATTTGTACCATCCCTTGTATTTTGATATGAAAATCTCTCCTAGAACAGGTATAGGAAACAGGAGCTCTATGGTAGGGTGGTGGGAGTACTAATCAACAATGCGGACGGAAAAACACTAATATGTAACATATATGCACCGAATGGAGCAAAATCAAATTTCATAAAATTCCTGAAAGAAAACATACAGAAGGTAGAATATGATAACCTTTTGGTTATCGGAGACTTCAACGGTGTCCTAAGTCCAAAATTGAACAAAAGATCCGATCAAAAAAATCCACCTATTAAAGAACATGGCACCCTACCGAAGACCTTCCTCAAACTAAAAGAAGACCTAGACATGCAGGATGTCTGGAGATACCTGAGGAAAAGGATTTTACATAAACCGCCACAAAATGTGGTCACGAATAGGACATGGTGTGGGCCTCAAATTCTTATTCCCAAGATAGACAACTTAAAAATAACCTCCAGAGATAATTCGACCACTGCCCACAAGAACTTACAGCAAACTCAAGACAAAAAGGAAGGAGATGGAGATTAAATGGGAACTTACTAAAAACTGAAAAGGACATCAAGAAAAACAAGGAATTAGTAAGAGAATTCTTCGAAATCAATGATACGAGAGACGTACAACGACAGATAGTCTGGAACACCCTAAAGGCGGTAATGAGAGGATATTTCATCTCACAAAACAGCGCCAGGGAAAAAGCAAAGGACAAAGAGATAAAAGATCTAACAAGGGAGATAGACACAAAAGAAAAAACTTTGAAGAAATTCCCTACGAAACAAGATATAATAAAGACACTAATAAATCTTAAAAGAAAGAAACACTCCTTAGAGATCGAAAACATGGCAAAACGATATAAATTTGTAAAACAATATAATTTTGAGAATGCAAATAAGCCAGGGAAATGGCTATCAAGAAAAATCAAGAAGAAACAGCAACAACAGTACATTCCCAAAATAACATCCGACGGTAAGGAGTTTACGAAAAAGGAAGAAATACGAATAAAACTCCTTGAATTTTTTAAACAACTTTACACAACAGACCAAATATTGGAGGAGGATATTACAACATATCTATCAAAACAAAGAATCCCTAAAATCTCGGAAGACGAAAGAGAATCATTAAATAAGGAAATAACAGAGGCAGAAATAACCATGGCTATAAATCAACTGGACTCTAATAAATCCCCAGGCCCAGACGGTCTCTCTGCAGAGTTCTATAAAGCAATGAGGGAAGAAATAACACCATACCTCAAAAAGGTAATGAACACAGTGATGAACGGAGGAAACACCCCACCGTCATGGTCGGAAGCTATAATTACCTTGATCCAAAAGGGAAACTCGAAAGCCCCTGGCCCACATGACTTCAGGCCAATATCACTTTTAAATGTGGACTATAAACTATTCACTACCATTCTAGCTTCCAGGCTTAAAAAATTCCTTTCAACATGGATAGGGGAAGAACAAGCGGGCTTTTTGCCTGACAGAAGCACGAAGGATAACCTTCGTACCATACTGGACACCATCGAATATTATGACACGAACATACAGAGGGAACTGGCACTGTTAACACTCGATGCCGAGAAGGCATTCGATAACCTTGACTGGAACTTCTTTAAATTACTCTTAGAGGAAATGGACATTGGCCACCAAATGAAGAATGCCATCAGGGCTATATATAAGGATCAAAAAGCTACAATCCAGGTGAACGGAGCCCCCACAGAAGTATTCCAGATTACCAAAGGTACACGTCAAGGATGCCCCCTCTCCCCCTTAATATACATAATGGCGCTGGAAATACTAATAAAATCCATTAGGGAAGACAAGGAGATCAAAGGAATGCGAATAGAGAGCCACAATTATAAAACACGGGCATATGCAGATGATGTAATCTGCATAATCGAGGACCCGATCAACAACATAAGATCATGGCTGGAAAAAATCGAGGAATACGGCCGAGTGGCCGGTCTTAAGATAAACAAGAAAAAATCAATGATACTAACAAAGAATATATCAAGTAAAAGAAAAGAACTCCTCCAAAAAACCTCGGGCATCACTATTAACTCAAAAATCAAATACTTGGGAATATGGCTGACAGCCAAAAATTCCCAATTGTTGAAAAACAATTACGAAGAGAGCTGGAGAGCCATTCAAAAAGACCTGGCCAACTGGAAATTTCTACAACTATCCCTCTTAGGAAGAATAGCGTTGATTAAGACGAATGTCCTTCCTAAACTCATGTACCTATTCCAGAACATTCCCATTATAAGAAATAAGAGTCTGTTCAAAGCCTGGAAAAAAGAAATTTCAAAATTTATCTGGAATGGAAAGAGGCCAAGAATCAACCATACCATCATGATAGACAAGAAATCCAGAGGCGGATTTGGCCTACCGGACTTTACTTTATACTTTGAAGCATGTGCCCTAATGTGGGTGAAGGAATGGATCTTGCTAAGGAACAAACATCTGCTAACACTTGAGGGCTTTGATCTACGAGTAGGTTGGCACGCCTACTTGTGGTACAAGAAAACATCGGTGGAGAAGAATTTTGGGAACCACTTTGTAAGATCGGCCCTCATACGTGTCTGGAACAACTATGTAAAACGATTCTATACCAAGACACCACTCTGGATATCCCCAATGGAAGCAGAACACCGGAGACTCCTGGGATGGTCCATATGGCCCACATACAAAAACCTACTGAAAAGCTCAGAAGGAACTTTGGAGCTTATAACCCAAGAGCAGCTAAAACAAACACTAGAGAACACAACTTGGCTCCAATACCATCAACTGAAAAAGAGATTCAATCTAGACAAAGAAGAGGGCTTCCACACGGAAGAAGACTTCTGGGACAAACTTATCAAAACAGATAAAAAGAACATTTCAAGGATCTACAGTAAACTACTAGAGTGGGCCACGGAGGAGGAAGAAATAAAAAACTGTATGATTCAATGGGCCAGGAACATAGGTTGACAAATCAAAATACACGAATGGCAGCTCATCTGGAATAAAAAAATTAAATATACATACGCAACAGAGCTAAAAGAGAACTGGCTGAAAATGTTCCATCGTTGGCACATCACGCCTCAAAAAATCGCGAAGATGTATAAAGATAGAAACCCCAACTGTTGGAAGTGCCAGACACAAGTGGGCAGCTTCTTCCATATGTGGTGGTCCTGCCCAGCTACAACAAAATATTGGAGAGAGATACATAGGGCTACACAAAATATACTGAAAGCAAGATACCCAATGAAACCGGAATACTACCTATTGGGTATTTCAGACAGGGACAGGGTTCTAGACAAAAACTCCGAGAAACTCTTTATCTACATGACTACGGCAGCAAGAATTGCATTTGCTAGGACATGGAAATCCAACAAGACACCGAAACAAGAGGACTGGCTCCAAAAATTATGGGAGATCAAGGACATGGACACTCTAACATTCTTTCTGAGCAAAAACACCGGCCGGCCCAGAAGCGAAACAGACTGGAGTCCAATAAAAATATACCAAAAAGATTAAAAGGTTAAATCATAGCTAAGTAAAGCTAAAAACCAAATAAGAAACATAGAAGGACATTTGAGGGACATAACTGAAAATTAGCTATAATACAACAGAGAACAATCTTTAGCAAAGAAAGGAAAAAGTTAAATCCACCTAAGACCCGAATGGAAGTCAACTGTTTATATGTAATTGTCAGTTCGTGATGTTTGTTACAATTCCCTCCCTACCCTGAACCCATGGACCCTTGTATCCCCACTTCCTCCCATCCCCCCCTATCCCTCCCTCAATGTTTGCCACTTATCTGTATCCAAAAAAACCCAATAAACAATTTTTTTTTTAAAAAAGGAAACAGGAGCTCTATGAACACTGGCCAACACAGATTTTAATGCCTGAAATGTTATCCCTGTTTCCTGGTATATTGAATTTGCTGATTCCAAAAATGGCCCCAGCTTTCCCCTATCAGTTCTAGTTTTTGAGATATAGAACATATGATATCTGCTGGTTGCTATCTACTTGCCTATAGAAAACCATGATAACCCTATCTTAGAAACTAGCGCAAGTGCAGTCTAAGTTTATCCAGTGCAATTTTCTGAATCAGTGTCCCAGACAACCTCAGGAACAGGCCTAAAAACTAGAACACCATTTTTGTTGTTGTTGGGCTGTGTTATGATTTCGGTTCTTGAACAAACAGTGAACCAGATATCAAATGCGACACTTTCATGAAACATATATAGCATTAGCTATAAAAGAATTTTAAGCAACACATTCCTTCTTTATCAAGCCAATTTAACCTTCACCTTAGCATGCAACAACTGCCTTCCAATGCATGACCCAACTGGGATATCTTCTGACAGCTCCTGCCACTTTTGATTATCTGCCATGTGGATAGGGGATAATGGGAATTGCAACCCAACAGCACTTGTGGTACTAAGGTTGGGGAAAGGTTAAAGGATATTTAAAAATCAGACATCGTTTCTACAAGTCTTGTATCGAATTCCAAAACCCACTATCCTGACTCAGCACAACAAATGGCAGCTTATCAGATGTTACTGTTTCACAACTCCCATCAACTCCCATAAAAAGGCCTGTGCTTTCCAGCTGAAGGACTGCAAGAAGAGGGCCATTAACCTGCATAAGAAGGATATTCTAACCCAGGGGTCGGGAACCTTTTTGACTCAGAGAGCCATGAAAGCAAAATATTTGGAAATGTATTTCAGTGAGAGCCGTATAATATATATATTTTAAAACTGAATGCAACTAAATGTGAGCATATACATACATACTATGAGAAAAGGATTCCCCGGCAGAATGACGGGACACATCAGACCTGGCTCTGCAAAAGGCATGCTCAGGACTCTGGGAAGGAAGAGAAGACGAAAGGAAGGAAGGGGGAAAGAAAGAAAAACATAGGAAATAAAGGAGGAAGAGGAAGAAAGAAAAGAAGAATGAACTATAGAAAAGGAAGAAAAGAAAAGCAGGAGAGAGACAAGGAGGGGAAAAGAAAGAAGGAAATGGGAAGGGAGGAAAGGAAAGGGTGGGAAAAAGAAAGGAAAGGGAGTGAGGAAAAAGTAAAATAATGAAGGGAAAAGAAGAAAAGAAAGAAGGGGGGAGAGAGGGAAGTGAAAAGAAAGGAAGGAGAAGGAAAGGAAGACTTGGGGAAAAGAATAGAAGAGGAAGGAAGGAAGAGGAAGAAAGAGAGTGTGAATGGAGGAAAGAAGGAAGGGGAGAGAGGGAGGGAAAAGGAAGGAGAGAAGGGGAAGGGTGAAGGGGAGAAAGGAAGGAAGGAAGAGGGAGAATGGAGGAAAGAAGGAAGGGGAGAGAGGGAGGGAGGGAAAAGGAGAGCCAGATGCAATCGTGAAAAGAGCCACACCTGGCTCCCGAGCCATAGGTTCGCTACTCCTGTTCTAGAACTTAGGTGCAACTACTAAAGGCCCTTCCAGACAGGCCCTATCTCCCAGAATCTGATCCCAGGTTTTCTGTGTATCCCAGTTTATCTGGCAGTGTGGACTCATATAATCCAGATTAAGGCAGAAAACCTGGAACCAGATCCTGGGATACAGGGCCTGTCTGGAAGGGCCCTTTCTCACACTATCCTAGTCTTTCAGCTGGCAAGTTAACCTCTTCAGAATAAGCTCACTGCCAATGCTGATTCATGACAGAGTTCACAAATGCTATTTAATGTGGTTTCTCAGGAGTGCTTTGGGTCTAAGTCACCCAACATGTATTTCCTATGATGCAAGGGCAGCTCAGTATGAGGCCAACGCCTTTCCAATACTTTACGCAAAGGGTTATTTGTGTATAATCTGTTGGGCAGAGACCCAAAAGGTTTCAGCCCAGCTGAAAAGTAGTCAGGTTCTATTTGCTTTATTGCAAGGGTGTGTGGTTTTTGGCCCATTGCTGCCTTTCCATAAATTCATATTATTTTGCAACTTCAGAAAACAGCATCTGAATGATGGCTTTTCCCTCCAGGCCTTTGCTTCATGTGCAATGCCAAGAAGTATAGTTTAGGAATGCAGTAGCAGCCCAGGACTCGCTACAGCAGCCGTCCATCTTGTTGACCAATGCCAGATGAGAATTCCAAGAGCTGTGCTTAAAAATACAGCTAAAGGGAAAGCGTAGGTAGGTGAAGACAGTAGGCTGAATGAGTATTGTTTTCTTAAGGAATAAAGTGGGTGTTTGGAAATCCTTTGATGAACTACTATCCGTTTAAAAACTTAGGTGGGCTCTACCAACCTTCTTTCAGATTGACTTTGATATCTTGTTTAATACCCCAAAACAATTACAAGGCAAAGGTCTTTAGCTATATTTTTTTACAGTTCTCTGAAACTAGTTCAATTGGGAAGAATGGTGGCCATCACTTTTGGAAAGTAAAAAAAATAAAATAAAATATGGGGAGTGGGGAAGGGCAAAAGTGGATATAAAGGAGGGATAATTTTAACATCCTTTGTTATTGTCTTTGTTAATTATTTTATTTTTTTATTTTTTTTATTTATTCAGTCTTATATTCCGCTCCTCCCTGCAGGCTCGGGGCGGATTACAAATACAATAAAACATTGTCTGACCACTTGCTCGGCTGGTTCATAGCTTCGAGCTGGAGTGTCACCAATATGCTGATGACACCCAGCTCGTTCTGGGGATAGAGGGCCAGCCCGAATCCGTACCCGACAATTTCCATCAGTGCCTTGAGGCCATTACTGGATGGCTGCGAGCCAGTAGGTTGAAGGTGAATCCAGCTAAGACGGAGATCCTGTGGCTGGGTCGCCCGGGTGGGGTGGAGATCCAACTTCCTACCCTGGACGGCGCGACATTATGTCCGTCGTCAACAGTTAAAAGTCTTGGAGTCATCTTGGACTCTCAACTGACAATGGAGATGCACATCTCCGTTGTCAGTAGAGTAGCTTTTTTCCACCTCCGTCAGGCGAGGAAGTTGGCTCCCTACCTTTCCCGACACGATCTAGCCACAGTGGTCCAAGCCACAGTCTTCTCAAGATTGGACTACTGTAATGCTCTCTACATTGGCCTTCCTTTGTCAGTGATCCAGAAATTGAAACTGGTACAGCATGCGGCAGCTCGGCTGTTGGCTGGTGCCTCTAGGACCAGCCATATTACACCCATTCTATACGAGCTGCATTGGCTACCAGTGGAATGCCGGATCACTTTCAAGGTGTTGGTATTGACCTTCAAGGCCTTGAATGGTCTAGGGCCAGTGTACCTTAGGGACCGCCTCATCCCATATTGTCCCACTAGGCCACTATGCTCAGAATCGGGACAACTTTTGGAGGTCCCTAGCTTTAAAATGTATCATCTTACGGCTACAAGAAGGAGAGCCTTTTCAATAATTGCCCCCACTTTGTGGAATGCACTGGCTTCCGACGTCCGTGCCCTCACAGATCTACTGGCATTTCGGAAGGCGTGCAAAACATTCCTGTTCAGGCAGGCTTTTGGAGTTTAAGGCTGCTGACTTTTCGGACACTTGTCTTTCCACTGTTGTTTGCAACTCTGTCGAGTTGTATTTTATTATTTTTCAATGTTCTTATGAATTATAATCCAGAATTTTTTGGCCTTTCACCACATATGGTAAAAAGGTTCCTTTTTGTTGACATTTCCAACCAGCATTTCAAAATTTTGGTTCTATCTTTTCTAGTCTCTAGTTCAAAGCAGCTAAGGTGGATTACTGTATCTGATTTGATAATCTGGATCATATGGCAGTGTAGAAGGGGCCTCAATCCATAACGCCTTGTGAATTTAGTATTTGTTTCCCACATCTGTTATTTTTCCATATTATGTTTATTGCTGTAATATTTTGGTATATGTCTGGCATTGAATTTTTGCCTTTGTATGTGTAAACTGCCTTGAGTCCTCCAAGGGAGATAGGGTGGTCTAAAAATAAAGTTTATTATTTATATTATTATTACATTCATGGCTAGATGTGGCGGGAATGTGGCACAGCTGGCTAAGTGTCAGCTACATAAGATCTCTCTGACCAGTAGGTCATGAGTGTGAGGCCTGCCCGGGTCGAGGTGGGTGCTCGACCTTTAAGTGTAGCCTGCTGTCTACCTTTGCAGCTTGAAAGACAGTTGCATCTGTTAAGTAGGAGATAAAGGTACCACATTAAGTGGGGAGGCAATTTTTTACTGAATTATGAGGCCATTAAAAGAGAACTCCAGGAACGCTGAGGAATGTGGAAAGAACAACAAGGGATGATGGGAAGGCTGAGAGATGAGGTGTGTGTCAGCTCCCCCTGGTAGCCAGGGTTTGCCTCTGTTCGTCTATATGTGTGTATGTGGAAACGGCAGGGATTGTCTGCTAAGTATGTGTACCTGTAATCCGCTCTGAGTCCCCTTCGAGGTGAGAAGAGCGGAATATAAATAAAGTAAATAAATAAATAAATAGATCACTCCACAAGGAATCTAGATCTGTTTCAAAGTAGTCTCCAGGGCCCTTGGCTTCAAGTAAATGGGGAATTATTCCAGATCTGCTCAACGAGGTCCATAATTTGAAAAGTATTATAATCTCTGCTTCTAATGTTCTTATGATAGTGTGAAATGAGCCTGCTCCTGCTCTACAGTGAACTCTGGATATAGAGATATGTTTGATGAAGTGTATAGGCATATCTCAATTAACAAAGCCCTTAGCAATTTATTCCAGATTATAGAATAGTGCTTGAACTTGGTTTTTAATCTGTATTTGTTTTGTGTTAATAATGTTGTGATTTTTGTTTGAATACTTTGTATATTTCTTCTGTGTCATTACATGTGTGGAAATCGCCCCGAGTCCCCTAGGGGACATAGAGCGATATATAAATAAAGTTTTATTATTTATGTATTAAAGCCTCTGAGAAAGAAGCTTTCTTTTTGGGTTGTTGTAGGTTTTGCGGGCTATATGGCCAAGTTCTAGAAGCATTGTCTCCTGACCTTTTTAAATGTCTTTTTATGCCTGCTCATTTTGACTTTCCTCCTTGTCTAGCTGGATTTTTAAAAGCAACATTAGCATTGGAAGGATGTCAAAGGAGGGCTGGAGAAACATAAACTGTCAGTCTTGATTTTCAGAAGCAGATCTGTATTTAACAACGCAATAAAGGTTGAGCAAAAAAGCAGCAAGATTCAACTGTAGTCCAGCTGTAGTAGTCATTCTGAATAAAACTTGTTCAAGCTGCCCCCCCCTTGTCCCACATCCCCCTGTAATGTTTCCACTATTGGATCTTTCCACATTCCCCATTATTTCTACCTCAGACATATCATGATCAAAGTTTATATCCACATTAATTGATAACAATGTAATGCTCAGGAACTCATCTGCTTTGTTAATTAATATATTGCCTTTGGTTGCATAATACATGTCATCCAATCTGTTTGACTGATTTTTTAAATTCAGCTTTGTTGCGAGTTATATAGTCAAGTTTTGTTTTGGTTGATGGGGCCCTAGGACTGTTTTCTTGTTTAGGTAGCTCTCCCCATAATTCTCCATAGTTATCCCCTCATTTATTTAGTTAGCATACCATATGCTTCCCATTTGTTTATTTGTTTATTTATTATTATATCTCATTGAATTGTAAACAGTTTAATGCTCAAGATTATTAAGGTCATTTTGACTTTTAATCTTGCCTTATGTGATTGTTTGCAAATGTAATAAACAAATCCTTAGCTGCCTTGTATTAAAAAAACTATAGAATAACACGGGATACAGTGGGATGTTATCGCTAAGTTCTTCTTGACTAGATACTGATGGATTCATTGCTAAATTGCTGGGTGTAGATATTTAGTAATGCCTTTTGTGTGTGTGATACATGAACTGCCAAAATATTGAAGAAAAAATGAAAGAAAATAATTATGGGTATTGAAGTTGTTATCCCCTGCCATGACAGTAAAAGCAAACTAAAATATATCTCAAACTTGCTCCATAGCCTGTAGTACTAAGCAAAAGGTTTAAAACCCTTGAGGGAATCCTTAAAAGCTGTGTTCCATGCCTCTGCTAACAGAAGAGGGGCAATTTTTCAGCCCCTCTGTGTTACTTTCCATTCTGTTCCTGAAGGTCTCCCACCTGTTCAAAGGAGATTATTTGGGGCACAATGGGCTACAGGGGGATGAAGGAAGTGGGATCTCTCTTCCCATGCATTAGCAGGCACATATGTTTCATCAAGAGTGTTTCCATGATCAGAAGGGCATAACTGGAACATCTCTACCTTTGGATGAAGACCATATAATGTAACCGAGCAGTGATTCCTGCAGATGTTTCATAATTATACTACATCAGCATAAGGCCTTGTTAAGATAGCCAACAAAGCTAATTTCTTGGAAGAGGAATAAGACAAAATGCAGCATGTCATTTGTCAAAGCATGAAATAATTTTATTTCCATATAAAGCAGTGTCAGAAGATTTCCTGAGGCTCCTTCATACTACAACAGTTGTAGCTTTATGTTTCCACTTGAAGCCGTTACTGGATGGCTGCGAGCCAGCAGGTTGAAGGTGAATCCGGCAAAGACGGAAATCCTTTGGCTGGGCCGCCTAAGCGATAGGGAAATTCAACTGCCGACACTGGATGGTGAGGTACTACGCCCATCGTCATTAGTAAAAAGCCTAGTAAAAAGCCTGGGCATCCACTTGGACCCTCTGCTGTCAATGGAGGCTCAAATCTCTACGTTTTTACATCTGCGACAGGCGAGGCGTCTGGCTCCCTATCTGTCTCGGAACGACCTAGCCATGGTAATCCAGGCCACGGTCATCTCAAGACTTGACTACTGTAACGCTCTTTACATTGGCCTACCCTTGACCATGATCCGGAAACTTAAGCTAGTGCAGAATGCTGCAGCCCAGCTGCTCGCAAGGTAGCCTGCGAGTTGCCGTATAACACCAATACTGCAGGATCTGCACTGGCTGCCAATTGAATACCGGATCACCTTCAAGGTGTTAGCTACTTTTAAGGCCTAGTATGGTCTGGGGCCAGTGTACCTAAAGGATTGCCTGATTCCATATAAACCCCCGAGATCACTACGGTCAGAAGACTAGAACCTTTTAGACATTCCTAGTGCGAAATCTTTCCACCTGACAACAACCCGGCGAAGGGCTTTTTCCATCATTGCCCTGGTACTATGGAACACTCTGCCTCTGGAGACGCGGGCTCTGTGAAATTTGAACACCTTCCGCAGAGCGTGCAAGACACACTTGTTCAGGCAGGCATTTGGATGATATGAGATCTTTTAATCTGTGTTTTATTCTGTGTTTTATCTGATATTGTTTTATATTAACTCTACTGTAAACCGCCCTGAGCCTCCGGGAGTGGCGATGTAGAAGCCTAATAAATAAATAAATAAATAAATAAATAAATAAATAAATAAATTGCAATGTGTCTATCCCATGGGATCCTGGGATTTGGAGCTGAGGGCAATGAATTTAGAATTCTCAGTGGGAGAATATAATTTCTGCACCAAACTACAAGCCACAGCATTGCACAGGATGTTGCGATGGCAGGTAAAGTGGAATATACCACTATGATTTTATAGTGTGAATGGATCCCAGATCAATAGTGTACAGAGTGGGCGGGTATGAACAAAGTTCATACAATAGATCAGAGAGAAAGCTATAATTTTCAGCAGGTCCAATAAAGGGTATATTGTTTTAAGAATAATTTATTCTATAACATCTTTATTAGGCATGTGTGATCAACAAAAAAAACAATATTACTAAGGTAGGGAAGTGGCCAATCATTTCTAAACTATTTCTAAAATATTGTAAGGGTCTGTATTATAACAATTACAATGTAATGACATTTTCATTAATTTGTCGTTATGAATTTGTGCAAGTGGAGAAACTTCTGGGGCTCCTTTCTTCCTCATTTTAGAGCTTTCGGGATGAAACTTGCTAAAATTGTAGAACACATTTACCACTGTTCCAATCCCCCCCCCCCCAAGTTTCAGAATGTTTCACTCATCCACTGATTGGGGGGGGGGGGTAATTTTTAAACTTTTACAAACAACATTTGTTTTTTAAAAACAAATTACATGATCTATTCCCTTGAATTTCTCTATAATGTATCTTAGCTGCTATGGCTGGCTGGTATGGAGTAGGGTGGAGATTTAAAAAAATATTTAAACTGGTGTATTTTAACTGAATTAGATTTCCCAAACACAGAATAGTTTTGGAAAACTAAAGCTTTGGGACTGTTGTTCTACTTCAGGGGTTCTCAAACTAAGACCTGAGGGTCGGATACGCCCCCCCCCCCCAGGTCATTTACCCGGCCCTCTCTCAGGGTCAACCTAAATCTGAAACAACTTGAAAGCACACAACAACAATCCTATCTTATCAGCCAAAAGCAGGCCCACACTTCCCATTGGAATATTAATCAGTTTATATTTGTTAAAATTGTTTTTCATTTTAATTATTGCACTGTTTCAAGGTTTTTTTGCACTACAAATGAGATATGTGCAGTGTGCATAGGAATTCATTCATGGTTTTTTTTCCAAATTATAATCCAGCCCTCCAACAGTTTGAGGGACTGTGACCTACCTGGCCCTCTGTTTAAAATTTTTGAGGACCCCTTGTTCTAGTTACTCCAGTACAGATAGTAGCAGATGCAATATCTGAGAAGAGAGTTTTTTTCTTTCAACTGCTGTACTTTAGTTGAACTAGGTTGCACAAACACAGAATGGTTTTGGAAATCTAAAACTTTGGTACTATTTCCCCAGTCACCCAATCAGATGCAATAATGGAGAAGAGTTTCCCATCCACTGAATGGTTTTAGAAAAATAATTTTTAAAAAACTTCAGCGCATAGCAGTCACTCCTTAGCAGAATCAATAATAAATTAAATTATAGAAGTAAAATAAAATAAATACAGAAAACTCCCAGCAATCTGGATTCCTAACAGCAATCAGTCACTCAGTCCTCCTAGCCTCTCTCAATGTAACCTAGCCTACTAAGTGCCTAGCCTGCTGCTCTGCTCGCTCAATCTCCTCTCCCAGCTTGGAATTGAGGTAGCCTCATGGCTCTCCTTAATTTAAAGGGAAATGGCCACACCTCCGCCTCACCTCCCTCCCAGCTCTGATAAGCTGAGAGACATATCAAGTTTGTCTTTGTCTCCCAGTACAGTTTGCTTGCTCGGGAAATTAAAACTATGTCACGGAGAGAGTTATGGCACTGACACAATTTACATAAAAATACTGGACGAGAATTTTTTGAGTTTTTGTTGTGGGCACCGACCACATTTCTTAATATCACATCGTCTGTATTAATCTTATGAAATAGATCCGACATACGAAGCACAAACATTTTGCACAGCTCTGATATTTATTATTGATAATGCTTCGTGCAGTCATGCACATACACTTGGAATATTGTGTTTATTGCCATGGGATTTTTTCCCCTTTCCCCCCAAATATTCCTAAACTGAGTACACAAATACCTAATTTCTTTTATTTATTTATTACTTATTTACTTTATTTCTTTCCCACTCTTCTCACCCTTGCAGGGGACTCAGAGCAACATACAAATGGCAATATTCAATGCCGCACATCCAACAACATAAAATACAATACATCAATGTGAAAGACAATTAAAACATATAAATATCATAAAAATGTTAAAACCATTTAAATATTTTGATTAAAATAATAGTTTTGTCTGGTTTCCCCCATGAATTTGCCTCCCTTAGTGACCACACCTTGATGTCATTTGACCCCTCAAGTTCCAATTTTCAGCTCTGAAATGTTGGAGCATAATACCAAAAGCCAAGTCAGTATCCCATACCAATCACCCTTTCTCTGTGTGTCCATGTGTGTATACGCAGGTGTACATGCACCCACACATATGTCATGCTCAGTTGTAAATGAATGAGAAGATGAGTCACAGATATGATATGAAATCTGTAATTAAAATGATGAATTCTTGCAAAATAGAATATTAGCTCTTGACATCTTAATCTGAGCCGTAGAGAGTGAAGGAGTGCAATCCGAGCTGCTCAATTAAATTTAGAAAATCTCCCCCCTCCCATTGTTATGAATAAATAGAAGCATTCTGTAGCAGTCGGTGGAATTATTAATTGCACCGAATGTGGAAAGTGCATGCACCGTATCGTGAAATGGAGTATCATTGTTAGTGACTATATTTCTTGGTAATTAAGGCCCAAACTAATGATGCAAGTTTTTTTCCAGCATGATTTTCATCTGATTATGAGGCTGCTTCATTAAGAGCACTCAGACTAACGAGCTGTAGCTGTAATAAAGTAATTTTCTGTCTTGTGCTCTGATTGATAAAGAGTTTCTATAGCTAAAAGGAATTGAAAATATAATTATAATTAGAAATGGTTGAATAAAGTTATTACAGGATTGCTGAAGGGTAGTGCAATTGACACTGTAATTTTGGGGGTGGGGGCACTGGGGGTGGGAAGCGTGCATCTTAAAATTAGACTGTGTAAAGCGGGGAAGGGGGGGCACAGAGGAAGCCGCCTTTCCTTCTAAACGGGCAGCAGAATGTGGCGTCGTGGATTAAATGAATATGTAGATAAAAGGAAAGCCAGCCTAGCCACACCAAAAACACATGCAAGATGAATGCTGCTTCTTTTCTGTCTAGCATTCCTGTCAAGTGAAGTAAAACTCATGAAAATACTTTTCACAGCATCTATAACCATTTGCATGCTGCCATATGTGGCAAAAAGAAAGAAATCTTTATCAAAAACACTCATTTTTTAAGCATTCAATATAATTTGAACTCTTCCCTTTATAATATAAAAGAGCCAGCATAGCATGTGTGTATATGTGTGTGTGTGTGAGAGAGAGATATTTAGTTTTGGATTTTCTTTTTCATGGTTAGCCGGATATCAAAATACAATTCAGATGCCTAAAAGACCTCTCTTTCTCTCCGAGGGGATGCTAATCAACTTTTTATGCTCGAAACCTTATTGCTTTTTATGATGCTCACATTTAGAAACAGTCCAAACCACATTAGATCAATCCTCTGTGCATAAGTCACCGGAAAAGGATCCTAGAGCGATATAAATGTCTATAATAGAGGTTTTACTTAGAATTAAGCAGAGACGTTTGGATACCCAAGAGTTGTTTCCTTTATTTAATCCCGGTTCTTTTGTATCAGTATAATTCCCCCAGTGAGCAACACAGTTATGCTTTAAAGCTTACCGTTGTGGACATTTGGTTATGTAAAATCTGTCCCACACCGGCTCCAAGGAATTAGATTGCATTGGCTGGAATCTAATGGCAGATCATCGAGATGTATATTTATGCTAATTTCCTGGAAGATGGCATTTTGCATCGATTGTTCAGCCTCATAATGCATTTTAGAAGGGGTTTATCCCTTTAAAAATAATTTTAAAAAATCATTCCTTACACATTATATGGTGATAAAAATGTGTTATTGGAATACCATTAGAGAAGGAAAAGAGCAGAATTTTATTGGTTGTTCATTGAAAATGTTAGCCGTGATTAGTTACATAATCCTACATTAACCTGTAAATTAAAATTCCTTGGTGCAATTTGATGGCTGATTTAATTTTGTCTTTCTTTGTTTGCCGCAGGCTAATTCCATTATGAATTCTTTATACAGCCTTTTTCCCTCAATGATTAGCAGCTTCTACTCAAGTCTTGATTGCTATTGTACACTTAGCACTACATAAAGCTGGGGATTAATATTCCCCTGAAGAATTGTTGCTATGGATCTGCTCTATTCCTTATAAGAGATGTTTCTGCAGCTTCAATTGTCCATAAATTATGATCTCTAGTGAATTATCAGTGGGAGTGAACTGAGCTTAACAAGCAGAAGAGAGCACTCTCGTTCGGAGAGAGAGAGAAGGAGGGGGGGGGAGAGAGAGGTTCTCAATTATTAATTGCCAGGTTTTTATAATACAGAAGAAATGATATTTCCCTACCTTCATTCTTCATCCAGGAATCAGGACAAATCAGAGGCCTAAAACATGGATGCTTTAACCCCTTTCATTATTGAAAGGTGTAACTATTGTCTCTAAGATGGAAAAGGTCTTGGGAAAGGTCTTTGCTTTGTTGTCCTACCATCATCATTGTGGTAAAATGCTTTTTCAAGAAACCTGGGTTAGCAAAAGTTCCTCACATTCTGAGGGCTCAAAATTAGGTAATTATTTATTTTAGTTTGAGCTGACTGGGAAAAACTGGTCTTGCTTCATACCAAGTTTTTCGGCAAAAAAAAATCTTTTTAAAGACTTTTGTAGTACTTTGAGAGAATTATGGAGGTGAAGATTTCCTTGACTTTGAGAAAAAACTATATATAGGAAAGTTTCAACCATTTCTCTCTTCCTCTACACCACCACTCTGGTGTAAGTGTAAGAGAGACAATGCGTGCCAATTAGGGGTGGTTGATCCATTAAAAAATTGATTCTAAACTCGGTCGGGGGGGGATTCAGATTTTGATTGGTTATAGAAATTATTACAATTTTTTAAAATAAATCATCATGATTGAAACGTAATTAATAACGAATTTTCGTTATTATTCTTTACGCCACCTGGGAGGAAAGAATGGAGGACAAGCCCTACACTCTTCCCTCTCCCCCCCCCCCCCAGCCATGCATGCACACACCGCTCTTCCTTTCCCCGCTATCTCAGAGGCAGCGGGGAAAGGAAGGGAGGTGCGTGGGGCAGCTGCCAAAGCGCTCGCCTCAGCTCTCAGCTGGCGAGAGGAGAAAGGAGGCTGCTGCTGCCCTCCAGTCTCCTCTCACGAGCTGAGAACTGAGGAGGGGAAAAAAACGACCTAATAACGTGACCTTTACAAAAAATGGTGACCCTGTGTTCGATATAAAAATTACACTTCCGGGTTAGGCCCCGAGGGTCAAAAAACTATGAAATTAATTTTATATATTTAAACCAATTTCAAAGAATTTAAAACTGGAGATATCCAGCCCTAGTGCCAATCAACACTAACTCCTCTCTGGAGTTTCCCTGTGTTGGAGTGTTGTTTTGCTGTTATAATTTTAGTTTTTTTAAATACTGGTAGCCAAATTTTGTTCATTTTCATGGTTCCCTCCTTTTTGTTGAAATTGTCCACATGCTTATGGATTTCAATGGCTTCTCTGTGTAGCCTGACACTGTGGTTGTGAGAGTGGTCCAGCATTCCCGTGTTCTTAAATGGTGCTTCTTTTTTACGAGATTAACAATTGGATCACACAGTTTACAGAAAACCTACACACACAGATAGATACCTACATAAAAACCCCAACCATCACCCAAGTCACGGTCTGCCAAGGCACTATTAAAGCCTTGGCAGACCGTGCAAAAAAGAATCTGTGAACCCCACCTCCTCCAAGATGAACTGAACCACCTAAACTGGGCTTTACAGGCCAATGGATACTCCACCTCAGACATCAGAAGAGCTGCAAAACCGAGAACAAGTCACAAGAGTAAAGACAAAGATCCACCCAGAGGAAAAGTGTTCTTGCCATACATCAAGGGAACCACTGACCGCATAGGGAAGCTGATGAGGAAATACAACATACAAACTATCTACAGACCCACTAAGCAAATCCAACAAATGCTATGTTCAGCAAAGGACAAGAGGGATCCTCTCGCTTTTGCAGGAGTCTACCGTATACCATGCAGCTGTGGACAGGTCTACATAGGGACCACCAAATGCAGTGCCCAAACATGAATCAAGGAACATGAAAGGCACTGCAGGCTACCTCAACCAGAGAAGTCAGCCATAGCAGAGCAAACCACAAGGGGAACCAAACGTATTCAAAAAGCCAGCCTGAGTAGCATAATTGTATCAAAATAACATACAGTGTGTATATATATGTGTGTGTGTGTGTGTGTGTATATATATATATATCATAGTATTAAATCTTCAATTATCATAAATACAAGACAGATAAAAAAATGCAAGGGTTCTTAGTGTATGTATAGGAGTCTTTGTGAGATTACACTGGGATATCGAGTCCTTTAAAAATATAGTCCGGAATATCCAAAACGAGTCACGACCTGGTTTCACTGTTGCAATATCTTGACCGCGGGAGCATATATTCCTTTCTCTATATTTCAAGTATTATAATCCACAAAGGCAAGTATATTGTCATTCAAAAGAGTGCCAATGCACTATTTGTAATCCACTTGGTCGTCTTAGTTCGTCATCCGGCTAATATTGGTTGTGGAGCAAGTTGGAACTCCTCGTACATAATACAGAATGGAAATTCCAGTAGGCTGCCTGACGGTTTGTGTTCTACGGAGCTCAGACTGTTTCGCGGGGAGGATCCCAAGACAAGGGGGTCCCCCAGCTTCCTCAGAGGCACACCATTCGGAAAACAGGCTTGTGCCGACAATTCGAGGCGAGCATATATCTATATGGAAACATTACAACATTATATAATATACAATAACCAATTCCAAAGAGTTGCAGCAACACATTATATAATTTAAAGCATTTATACATACCAACAAAATGTATTGCAAAATCACATGGCGTATGGAAGGGTTTCAATAGAGCCTCTGAGGAAGCTGGGGGACCCCCTTGTCTTGGGGTGCTCCCCGCGAAACGGTCTGAAACATCCACACTTCGCTCCAACAGACAAGAGCTCTTTCTTCCACCCAGGACATTCCACAGATATATAAACCCAATTTTCCTAGTTCCAACAGACCTCACAACCTCTGAGGATGCTTGCCATAGATGCAGGCGAAATGTCAGGAGAGAATGCCTCTAGAACATGGTCATATAGCCCAAAAAAACCCCAACAACAACGCAGTGATTCTGGCCATGAAAGCCTTCGACAATAAACCATTATATGTTTTTAAATTACAAACTGAAATGTCAAGATTAGTTAATAAGAAATGCAGGAGGAAATTGATTGACCATTAAACTAAGTCTAAATTCCAAATACATACTGGAACTAATTTTATTAGGCCAACCTGAAGTCCCCTCCAATCCCCAACCCCTCTAATTTGGAACTACGTGACTTCTTCATGAAGCAAAAATGGTACAAAGTCCATCCAGGGAATGACAAGTTAAGTTGCTGCAGCCATAAGTTGAGCTTTTAGTTGTGCCTGCATGGCACTAAACATGCTGGTTGTGTGGCTGGTTGTGCCTTTGATTGCACAATGTTGCTGTTCAACACAAGTAGTGTATATATGCCCCAGGCCCCCAACTGTGTTTCATAGGATTTGAAGCCATATGGAACACAGTTTAGAAAAACAAACACTCTTAATTCTCTGAATCTCACATCCTGCTTGGCCATGGGATCTATTAGCAAAGAGATTTTGTGAACTGTAAAGGACATTTCCCACTTGCTTTATTTATTTCATACCATAAGCATTGCCTAAATTAGTATAAAACTGATAAAAATAGAAGGTGTGCAGGCAGTTAAATATCTTTTGACCAAAAATGGGCAACAGCAATGGCATTGTCTGTAGCCTCCAACAATTCCTCCTCTGTACATGAGGCAAGGCATAGTGGACAAGCATACAGATGCAGAGTTGTCTGTTCTGCTCCACAGTCACACAAGGTATGGGATTCTTTTAGGTAGTGCCATTTTGCCAGGTTATCTTTTGATCAGCCCACTCCACTTCTGAGTCTATTCCGGGACTTCCAAGTTGCCCATTCTTGGTTTGCCCCTGGAGGAAGACCCTCATGCGAGGGGTGGGGGGAATCCAGTTGGGAGTTTCTGGTTTAGCTGCCCGGAGGGATACTCTTGCTGTTGCTGGGGAGACGCCGAGAAGAGTGCTAGTTCTCATAAAGCTTTTCCTTGATTTGAGTCTACTTGGAGGAGGCTGCTTTTAAACATTTCCCACTTGCTAGTGATGAAGGAAGAGTTGAATACTAGACCACCTTGTCACTGTACATGAATTTGGTGTCATCCTTTGTGCCATATAGTAAAATGTCTAAGAAGGGCCCTATGTACTTTTACATTGTCTTTGCTGCTTCCTCCTAGAATAGTTGCAGTATACAGGGTATTTGCCAGGTACTGACGCAAGATGGACCTGCCTAGAATCGGTAATGCCCCCTGCATATAGCATTATTGTTGCCCATAATATGCCCAGGGTAGCAATGTACCACTCAAGAAGCACCACCCATTTCTTGTGTGCAGCGTTATAAGATTATTCTGTCAAGTGAGATGGATGTATGATTTTTCTTCACAAAATAAGCAGTCCTTTATGCTGTGGCCGCTAAACCGGGTTTATTGTATCAGTCAGGCAATTCCCTTGTGCCAGGCCACTGAACTAACTTCTTTTTAGATCTCCATCTCTCTATTCATGAGCACAGTTTACTTTGGAAAGTACTTGATATTCTGACCTAGTTATAACGCACCAGAAAGGTTATTGTTTTATTCATATGAATTTAAATTTAGCAAGGTAGTTAAGCATGTCCCTACATTTATGATAATGATTCTTTCCAAGAACGACATTGAATTGATGGTGATGGTGTTGGTGTGGTCCTCAGAACTGTGGCCAGATACTGGCCATGTTACTTCCCAATCAGTTGGCAGGCTTTTTCTTCACATTCCTTCAAAAGTTAGAATTAGGTGGGATTCGTTATTTATTGTTCCCTCGTTCTTTCACATCACATTGGCGCTATTGCAGATATATTAGTATGCTTTCCCCAGTACTATGTTGTTGCTATATCGTATTCATGCACCAGATTTTCTTTAGCAGTTATTGTAAATTCTGACTAGCAAGGAAGAAACTCAGCTGCAAATCTCTTTGAACTGAGCCAGACGTATAATAAAGCCCATTCTGTGGGGAGAGGGGAAAAAAAGAAAAAGGTGGGCTGGCAGTGTATTTATTATTTATTAATTAAAATTATTTATTAAGCACTCTTCTGCCCACTGGAATCCTAAAGTGATGTACAATGTCATTTGTTTAAACATTTTTAGACAGATTTAAAACCATGACAATTCTTACATTTTGGAAAATACTGCGCTTTGACTCATCACACCATCCAAACCCGACTTTCCCCAATCCGATCCCTACATCACTCTCCCCTCCCCAATATTGTGCAGTGACATAGCCTGGAAGTCTAAATACAATTCTTTTGAGATTTTAGCTGAGGGAATGCATACTGATTTCCAGGTCCCACGTAGAAACAGCAGCAATATATAAAGCCATAATAAATAAAAAACACAATTAGAATCCCGTGTGCAATTACTCCATTTGTGCAACATTTTGCAAACACATTCCAACTGATTACTGATGGAATGGGGCATCACCGATGGAATGGGGAAAGAGTGGATCTAATACACTCTCTGTTACATTGTTCTTTGTATAATGACCCTCAAACCAATCTTCTGGGAGCCCTTTTGGAAGAAAGGGCAGCATGGCAACAGTCAGCAGTTATCTGTGACCTGTTAGCAGATCATTCCAAAAATATAACATTAAAGGTTGTCACATTTGCAATTGCAAGCCAAAAAATCCGAGCTAAATTAGTAAAGTCCACAGCGGAGGCTAGAAATGGAAATGTAGTTAGTTTGGGATGATACAAACCAGACATTTGTTATTGTTATCATGTCACTGTTACTATAATTTTGAAGAACCAGTATATGGAATAAATTTTAATATTTATATTGGAAAGTGTTTATTGTACTTATTGTATTGTACTTTTAAATGGCCTATGGCTGGTACAATAAACAATTCATTCATTCACATGATTTTGAGTTTGCACTAGCCTCGGCCCGGCCTTTTAATTGCTCCGAACAGGCAGGATTATTTATATGTGTGTGTGTTATTGCGATAATTTTATGCTTATTTATTTAAAACATTTGTACCCCGACTTTCTAACATCTATCGAGGGACTCAGACCGGCATAACATCAAAAATTCAATGTTATACAATTTAAAAACAACATATTGAAATACATAAAAACCCAGCATAAAACCACATTGCCATTAAAACAATTCTGCTCAGTCTGTAAATGTGGTCATACACTCAGATAATAGCCAATCTCAGCCTATTCTGGGAAGGCTTGGTTCCACATCCAGGTCTTCACCAGCTTCCTAAAGGACAACAGAGAGGGGGCAGATCTAGCTTCACTTGGTAGAGAGTTCCACAACCGAGGGGCGACCACAGAGAAGGCCCTGTCTCTCGTCCCCACCACCCGTGCTTGCGAAGCTGGCGGGACCGAGAGCAGGGCCTCTCTGGAGGATCTTAATGTTCTTGATAGTTCATAGGGGAGAATCCGTTCGGACAGGTAAACTGGGCCAGAACCGTATAGGGTTTTGTAGGTTAAAACCAGCATTTTGAATTGTGCCCGGAAGCTAATTGGCAGCCAGTGGAGCTGGCGCAGCAAGGGAGTTATATGTTCCCTGTACCCTGCTCCTGTTAGTAACCTGGCTGCCGAACGTTGGACTAATTGCAGCTTCCGAGCTGTCTTCAGAGGCAACCCCACGTAGAGAGCATTGCAGTAGTCTATTCGGGATGTGACCAGAGCGTGGACCACCATGGCCAAGTCAGACTTCCCAAGGTACAGGCGCAGCTGGTGCACAAGCTTTAACTGTGCAAAAGCTCTCCTGGCCACCGCCGAGACCTGGGGTTCCAGGCTCAGCGATGAGTCCAGGATCACTCCCAGACTGCGAACCTGTGCCTTCAGGGGGAGTGTAACCCCGTCAAGCACAGGCTGTAACCCTATGCCCTGTTCGGCCTTACGACTGACCAGGAGTACCTCTGTCTTGTCTGGATTTAGTTTCAATTTGTTCACCCTCATCCAGTCCGTTACAGCGGCCAAGCACTGGTTCAGGACTTGAACAGCCTTCTTAGTAGCAGGTGGGAAGGAGTGACAGAGTTGGACATCATCTGCGTACAGATGACACCGCACCCCAAAACTCCGGATGATCTCCCCCAACGGCTTCATGTATATGTTAAACAACATAAGGGACAGTATTGAACCCTTTGGGACCCCACATTACAATGGCTGTAGGGGCGAGCAGGAATCCCCTAGCAACACCTTCTGTTGTTTTGTTAATTTCATGTTATGCTGTTTACTCTGTATGTTTTGGTGATGTTACTTGGAAATCGCCCTGAGTCCCCCTCGGGGAGATAGAGCGATATATAAATAAATTATTATTATTATTATTATTATTACAAGTGGGTATATTACAAGTGGGTCTGCCAGATATATTTCTAGTTTGTTGCAATCCTCAAGTAGTTTCCTTCTGTTTGTTCCTCAAAACTATCTTAATTTTTAATTTTTAAAAATTCTCCAGACGTATATGACTGAAGTGTAAAGTGTAATAATGTTAGAGCTATGTCTGTTTTCCTGAAGCAAGATGCTTTCTATCACTTTCTATGGATGTTATTTTCCAGTACTTAGGACTTCATCTCACCAGTGAGTGGAAAGTCGGGGAAAGTGGAGGGAACTGTCTTATCTCATTCCCTCCTGTCTTTTCCCATATTCTGGGATCGTCAGCCATCCTAGGTCCTTTCCTCATTAAGGTCCATTTTTCCCTTTGTTTTCTGCCACTTTTTCCCATTTGGGGTTGGGTAACAACCAACTCCTGAAGATGGCTGCTAGGCTCTGTTTCCATGCTCTGCAGAAACAGAATCCCACGGAGTCTGACCAGAAGTGCCTTTACATCCTGTGACTTACAAATGACTCGTAGTTAAGAATGGGGATGAGACAATAGGAAGCGAGATAAATCTGTGGTTTTTACCTTTGAATTATTTTAATGGTTTTTATCTGTGAATTTTAAATACTGTCTATATTAAATTCTATTTCAGTGTTTGCATATTTGTATATATGAATGTGTATGCAAATGTTTTTATGTTAAGCTGCTTTGAATTTCCTTCAGGAGAGATGACACAGAGAATAATAATAATAATATTCTAAAAATCAGCTGATGACCCAAAATGCAGACTGTGCAAGGAAGCTGATGAAACCATTGATCATATCCTCAGCTGCTGCAAGAAAATCGCATAAACAGACTACAAACAGAGGTGCAACTTTGTGGCCCAAATAATTCATTGGAACGTATGTCACAAGTACCACCTGCCAGCAGCAAAGAATTGGTGGGATATAAACCTGCAAAGGTAGTAGAAAATGAACATGCAAAAATACTGTGGGACTTTCGAATTCAGACTGACAAAAGCTTTTGAACACAATACACCAGACATCACGATTGTGCAAAAGAAAAAAGTCTGATTACTGATTTTGCCATACCAGGTGACAGTTGCATTGAGGAAAAACAACAGGAAAAACTCAGCTGTTATCAGGACCTTAAAATTGAACTGCAAAGGCTCTGCCATAAACCAGTATAGGTGGTCCCAGTGGTCATCGGCACACTGGGTGCCATGGCAAAACATCTCAGCCGGCATTTGGAAACAATAAACATTGACAAAATTACAATCTGTCGACTGCAAAAGGTTACCTTACTTGGATCTGCACACATCATTCGAAAATACATCACACCGTCCTAGAAGCTTGGGAAGTGTTCGACTCGTGATTTTATGATACTAAATCCAGCATACTGTTTGGTGTGACACACTGTGTTTTTGTTAAAATAATAATAGTAACAATAATTCTACCTCTAAGAAGGGAAATTCACTCCTGAAAGAGTTGTCATGGGGAAAGGTGCCTCAACTGAAGCGTTATCATCAATCTTTGTTTCCACAGTTAGCCAAATTTTTCAAAATCCAATTCTCACAGGGACGGAAAGTGTAGTGAAATCTTCTGAACAGTGGCACAGACAACAAAAGAAACTGTCTGTGAAACACCATAGGGGTGCTAATAATAATAATAATAATAATAATAACTGTTTATTTATATTCCGCTCTTCTCACCCCGAAGGGGACTCAGTGCGGATTACATTACACATATGACAGACAGTCCCTGTCGGAAGACATACAAATGACAATACACAGTACACAGTGCAATTTTAGAAGATTCCTTCTTCCTGGCTGCCTCGTAGGGTGTGCATCGCTGGGTGTGAATTGCTCCATTACATCACTGTTGTTATGTCATTGCGTCGTTATGTCACAAGGGGGTGGTGTTGTTCCATCCTCATGACGGGCACTTCTGTTCCGCATTCCAACTTCCGGACAACCAAATTTCAGGCGTTGTAAAGTCCCTCTATAAAAATCTTCCCCGCTTCGCGGTTCCCGGTTTTATCTACTCACAGCTGGGCTGCTTTCGAACTGCTGGGTGAGCAGACAGACAGGACTGCAATAACTGGTTGTTCAAGCCAGCTCGGGGAATTGAACCTGCAACCTTCATGTTGCAAGCACAGCTGTGTTACCACTGTGCTATCCCCCCGGCTAACCCTTCCCTTTGCTATTCAAAACTAAAAGACACACACACACATGCAGTTACACTTAGAAATGAACTTGTTCTGACTTACAACAAATTCAACTTAAATAAACCTACAGAGCCTAACTTGGGGACTGCTTCAGAAAACATGGTAGTACTTAAGGTCCCAACACAAGGCAAATACAGTATTTTACCAGTTTAGCACCATAACTAACTAACTAACTAACACACACACACACACATATATAATCTAAACCAAATGTGTAGCAGTTTAGAGCAAAGCTAGTTGGCTCCTGTGCTTGACATGCTACTCAATCTGACAAATTTGAGGGAGAAAGACTTCCAATCAAATCCCCCCATTTTTCCAGCCTTGCAGTTTCAACCCAAATTGAAATTGACTAGTGTGCATACAAAGGCAGAGGTTGATTCTCCTGAGCACAGAAGGAGTCTGCTTCTTTAGTGCTAGAGGAAGATGTGCTGTTTAAAAAAAACATTAAAAAAGACTTGGAAGTGGAGAAGGGAAATTTGCAAGCAGGTGGAAATATCCTGAAACTAGGAAGGGGATGAGCAATTTGACCTACCTATTTCACTTGTCACTGTTCATTTGACAATGAAATGTTTTGGTTCAAAGAAACAAGGCTTGTTTTCCAGATGGGAACAAAACAGTTTGGGTTATGATAGGAATGAAAATCGTGTGATTTTTCAGAAACATCATGTGCAAAATGACATTTTCATCATCTTTTTTAAAAATTGGGGCATATTTGTGTGAATATCATCTTTTACTCTCTTAAACTTATTAAAAACAAGGATCAGCAACTATTGGGGTTTTATTTGCCCACTCTAGAGAAAACTGTAGAGTGGCACCCACAAAATATTTTTCTATCTTCATGCCCCCAAATACCCCATAACATCCATTAGGGCAAAAGGACATTTCACCAGACTTTTAGCCCTCTCTGGATGTCTTTTAGTCCAAGAGAGTTTTATTCCAAAATGAAATACCCCAGAAAATCAGTATAACGGTAAAATAGGATCTCTGATGTATTGTCTATTGCCATTCCTCCTAAATACCAATCCTTTTTGTCATTTTATTTTGTAATTAGATATCATGACAAGATTTATTTGAACTTAGATTTGGAAGAGGATGGCATGATTTAAAGTTTTGAATAAATGAGTTCCTGAACCTTACACTGCCTTATCTTCCTTTGCCCCCATAACTGTGTGTATTTAAGCCTTCAAGTCACCTGTTGGTTTTAGGTGGCTCCATAAATTACATGAAATTTTTCTTAGGCAAGAAGAACTTAGTCACTTTGCTACTTCATAGGCCTGTTAACTCCCAAGATTAGATGGAAGCTGCTGCCTTGGTTCTTTCCAGAACTAGAAATAGCAAGGATAATTTGTCTTCATTTGTATGCAACTAGAACTCTCAGCTGGAGAACTCAACTGCCTCATCAAACTACAAATTTCAGAATTCTAACCATGATATTGTTGAATACAAAACCCCCATTCCAAAAAATGTATAGTTTTCCAAGGACATCGAGTCAGAATGAAATAAAACGGTGTCCTTTCTTTGGCATAAAGTCTTCCCAGCCCTGCAGCGAATCAGCAGCAGCTCATCTTTCCTAAAAAGTCAATTTTCCACTTCTCCAATTTTTGACACAGTGCTTTAATCTGTGCTGGTCTGGATCAGTCCAAGTCCCAGGAAGCCCGGTCTCCTTAATCTATGTCAGTGGTTCCCAAAGTGAGCAGTACCACCCCCTGGAGGGCGATGGGGTGATCTGGGGGGCACTGGAAGGCTCAGGAGAATTTGGGGGTGCTGAACCCCTGTAAGGGGGTGGTGGGGGCGGTGACGTGAGCCAGGTGACAGGCTACCATCCATCTCTGTGTGTGTGTCTCTCTCTTCTTTCCTCCTCCTGCTCCCTCCTCCTCCTCTCGCCAAGCAAGGGATAATAATAATACCTTTGGGGTTCCCTTCCAACTGGTTGAGTCTTATAACAATAATAATAATGTCCTTCAACATATTTAGTGGAACATGGATTCAGTGTGGTAACCAATTTATTAACAAAAAAAGAAGCCAATTGCAAAATAGTAAATCGCAATGATTTGAGATTACTGCTGACAAAAATAGAGCCGAGGATTACTAGATTGGTAGCAGTATATCAGGTTCATCCTTCTCATTAAGATGATTTTGAATATTTTAACTTTTTTGGTATTGCCTTTCTATTCTAAGTCCAATAAATAGTTTCATAATTGCAAACTTCAATGTTTCCAATTTACAACTTTCTTTTATAATATTTTACAAAAAAGGTAGAAATATTAATACATATATCTTTGTTTAATTGCTATTTAAAAATGTAAAAATTAATTTCGGGGGGGGGGGGGTGAGTAAATTTTTTTCTGGTAAGGGGGTGGTAGGCCAAAAAGGTTTGGGAACCACTGATCTATATTGATACAAGTTCAAGTGCATATCCCATGGAGCTGAGTCTACCACCAAGAGTCTCCCTTGTTGGGTTTGGGAATCCTTAATCTGTGCTAATTCCAACTCAGTACATATTGCTTTATATCTTTACTAGCTGTACCCGGCACGCGTTGCTGTGCCCTTTTTAGGAGATGCGAGAAAGTCCAATCATCCACGGTGTGCCCTCCTCTAAACTGCAGTTGGATGGAGTGTGGGTCATGGGGGGCATGGTGTGCCAAGTTGGGTCTTTATTGGTCTTGGTTCTGGGCCACAGTGGTCTGTGGGGAATGATGGGTTTTGAAGTACTACAAATCCTATTTTCCATGGTGGTACTTGAAGTCCCATCATGCATGGTCGGGGCTCTGTGTGTCAAGGTAGGTTACTGTAAATTCAGGCCATACACAATGTCCCATGAGCTGAGGCCTAGTTAGGAACAGCAAGTTAATGAAGCCTTACTGTCAATTCAGGCCATACACAATGTCCAATGAGCTGAGGCCTAGTTGGGAGAATCAAGTTAATGAAGCCTTACTGTCAATTCAGAGCGTAAACAGCTTCCCAGTAAGTGAGGTCTAGTTAGGGAAATCAGGTTAATGAAGCCTTACTGTCAATTTAGAGCGTAAACAGCTTCCCAGTAAGTGAGGGCTAGTTAGGGAAATCAAGTTAATGAAGCCTTACTGTCAATTTTGGGCGTGGTCTGTGATGTTTTGGGGTGTAAATTTTCGGTTGGAAGTGATTTGGGTGTTTGTGTTGGGGATTGGCTCAGGCCTTTTCCTTATTCTGTTTTGGCAGTTTAGTATGGATCGGAATTTTCATGTTGGCTGGCCAGTGCAGCAGTTATGCAAATCCGCCCTTATTGGCAGCCAATCATGTTGTTCAGAATGTAGAGGCTGGGTGAGTCTTTGGCTGCCCCGGAGGATGCTGATAAATGTAGTTTTATTTTTACTCGTTGTTTTGGGGGCCTTTTAGGTTTTGGGGGGGAAAGTTTCTTTGCTACAAACGTACCTTGCTTGAGGCCTATTTCTGTTGGCAAGTATTGTGCTTCTGCGTTGTATGGTTTCTTTGTTTGAGGTATACATCACATGACGTGAACCCATTTATATAATAGATTTATTCTGATCTTATGCACCTCCACTAATCCTGATATGTGAATTTGGGCAGGAGTTAAAATAATCAAAAGGAAAGGCAACATTTATCAACCACTTTAATGCATGTCCAAGGATCCACCATTCCGGAACCCCTAGACCTCTGCTTCCCTCTTCTATTCCTCTGACTATGAACTATATTTTATCATATATTACACACAAAAAAGACAAGTGGCTGTGAACTGCCTGACCCAGGGCAGGGGCAACAACCCAAAGATACCTCGTTGTGCCTCCAGCCAGAGGTGCAGCCTGGACTACCTCATGGACAAATAGTTCAGCTGATGGACTTATGATTTCCCATCCAATACCACTTCAGGAAGGGCCTAAATCATCTGCTAAATGAGACATTGGACAAAGAGACTTTTGAGCACCCTGCCATTCCAATTTGTCCTGCCTGGGAATGGACTTGGTCATCTCCCATTGTCCCCAGCATCCTGAACTCTACATTCGGCATTTGCCTAATCCCATTAACAGTAATGCTTAAGCCTCCAGATATGGGCATCACTTCCTGGGGATTCTTCTCTGAACAAGGGGACATCCAAACAGCTGATTGGCAGTTTTTGGGTTGCCACCTGGCAGGGAAGGGATCCTCAGTCATGTCATCAGGGCCAATGCAAATCCCAGAGTGAGATCACCTGTGCTCGCCTCCTGACCAATCAGAATCATCCAATATGTTAGTTGAATAAAGCCCTTGTTGTTTGCCTCCACCTGTGAGCAGGCCTGGATTAACGATTTGTGGCGCCCTAGGCCACACTCTGGAAGTACAGCCACTGGGGGCGGGGCCGCTTGTGTGGGGCGGTGCCGCTTGCAGGGGTGGTGGTGCTTGGGGGCAGGGCCGCTTGCAGGCATGCGCGAGCGGCACGGTGTCCTCCGCCATGTTCCTGGCGAGGAGGAAGAGGCGGAGCGAAGCTGCACCAGAGGCCCTAAGGGCGGGACTTCGCTCCGCCTCCTCCTAGCTGACGCCGGGCGCCCCTCCATCCTTCAATCAAGGAAGGAGCGGCGCCCAGCGCGAGCGACGAATAAACGGAGGGAAGTCCTGCCCCTAGGGCCTCTGACATGGCTTCCCGCTGCTTCTTCGTCGCTTGCGCCGGGTGCCCCTCCTTCCTTGAGTGAAGGAAGGAGGGGGGCCAACGCGAGCAAGGAGGAGGTGGAAGGAAGCTGCGCCAGAGGCTCTAGGGCCTATGGTGCTCCGCGCGCAGGCGCAGAAACGCCCAAAGATTGAACTGAAAAAACATGGCCTAGGGTGGCCTCATGGATAATCCGGGCCTGCCTGTGAGTCTTAACTTCTTCTAGGGACATTGGTGGTTAGCTAGCCTCATCAGTCATGGACTCTTGGTATCTGTGGTTTTTAGAAGTCTAAATTTCAACCACAATGGCAATTGAAGAGGTATCATAGTATTATAATTATGTAGTGTGAAAGGTTACCAGGTGTGCTGCATTGCAGGTAGAAGGCAGTGGCAGATAATGGAATCAAGAGGAAGAGGAAGAGGGAGTCTCTATTATATTTTACTCACTGTCAATTTTTAAAAAAAGGTTGGATGACTTTCTAGATTGCAAGGCCTTTACTTTGTTGAATGGGAAACAATGAGGGTGAGCTCCTTGGAGGCTTTATTGTCCCCCTTTCCTTTATAAACCCTGTGATTAAAATGCTGCATTGAACCTCTAGACCCCCTTATCATCCTTAGCGTGCACTATTGAACTCTTAGCCTCAGCTGGAGCTTCGATGAACAAGATAAAGTTAATTGGGCTCTGATAAGTAATAAGGAAGCCTTTTTTTGTCTCAGTCGGAGAATCATTGGCCTGACATGAGCGGATGATAATGAAGTCTACTCCAAAAGACATTTTTCACTCCATTCTTGAGCAATGCAAAATAGGATATTTCAGGCAGGCAAACAATGCTCCCCTAATCTGAGTTTATGTGTGTGTGTTTCAGCTATAGCATTGTATGTTCTTCATGACTTCTTTATTTCTTATATCAATTCAAGCTTTACCATCGGATTAAATTGTTGAAATTGCTGTTTCAATTGTTAAATTTGTAATAAAAAAATATTTCATTTTCTAAACATGACTCCTTTTCTCTGGGTTGCAATTCCCCAGTGCATGCCAGAGACTGTATTCCTTGCAGGTGGTGGTTTTGCAGACAACTACAGTAGAGTCTCGCTTATCCGACATAAACGGACCAGCAGAATGTTGAATAAGCAAAGATATTGGATAATAAGGAGGGATTAAGGAAAAGCCTATTAAACGTGAAATTACATTATGATTTTACAATTTAAGCACCAAAACATCATGTTTTACAACAAATCAACAGAAAAAGCAGTTCAGTACACGATAATGTTATGGCGTAATTACTGTATTTACAAATTTAGCACCAAAACATCACTATGTATTGAAAGAGCTGTGGATCCAGAAGAGAGGCAGACTGTGTTGGATAATACAGAATGTTGGATGAGCAAAGGTTGGATAAGTGAGACTCTACTGTATAAGCTTTTCAAGGCTACCCTAGAGTCGTTTCTATTACATTGGAGGAAATTATGACTAAATGCTTGCATCTCATGTCTTCAGGTTTTCTGTGAATTGGATGGTGGGAAAGGGAAATAGCAAAACTGTTAACAATACTTATCCTTTGGATGCTGCATTTGACAGCAATATGACATGCTTTTCCTAAAAATAGGACCTACTTATCACTGTTAGAATTACTTCCAAGTATGCATGCATGCATGTATTTAAGAAAGAACAGTTAAAACAATATATATATATATATAGGACATAAAATATCCCTAAAAACTTTAAAAAGCAGTCTAAACACATCCTAAAAATAGATTTTTTAAAAAAAGAGCTACACCAAATATTTAAAACCATACAGAATAGCTCCGTTAAACACGTACAGTCTCCCATCACACCTGCCTCTAAGACCTCATTTACACTGCCATATAATCCAGTTTCAGAATGAAGATTAACTACTTTGAACTGGATTATATGAGTTTATACTGCCATATAATTCAATTAAATGCAGTTAATCTACATTCAGAAACTGGATTATATAGTAGTGTAAATGGAGCCTAAATGCTTGAAAGATATTTTGGTCCATGGTTTCCATCATTAGCCTTCAACATGTTAATGCCCACAAGTTATCGAAGATGTGGTCACAAATATATGTAGAGCACAATGTAAAGGAAGGTAGGTCTAAAGGCTGGGATTCAAAAGAGTTTTCTATCTCTTAATAATTATGTAAAACTGTATGCATAACAGATGATGATGATGAGTTTATTTCTACCTCTCCATTGGCACCCTCTTGTCGCGGGGGAGAGGCTTGCGTACCCTAATGAAGTTGTGAGTTATGCTGATGGTGGCATAATAGCCACCGGTAGGGCCTCCCATGCCAGACAGGTCACAACTGAAGGGTCTGACAAAGAGCGTCAATGGGCAGGGTGGGCTCTCTAGCCTTTTGGCAACCATCCTAAGAGAAGGAAAACTCTAATTTCAAACCCGGGCAGATGGTGCTCGTCTAACCCTGTAAGGTCAACCATCTAGAGAAGGTAAGTCAAATCAAACCTATGACCTGAGGACCTCGCTGCCACCGTCCTAAGCTTGCTAGGCCCCGGAAGACAAACCTTTGGTTTAAAGGGTGAGGCCAGTTCTGTGTATGCTGCGCTCCACCAGAAAGGTCCATTGCACAGGCTCGAAGGATACATCCAACCTCCTTAGTCATCAAGGTGCATGTGGAGGGCGTGGGATGAGTCCTTCCTAGGAGTATTCATTCGCAAAGTAATGCCAGAAAGAGATATTTTATTTCTCACCTACCTCTCCTTGAGCAGGTAACAGATATAGTTCCACTTGCTGAAATGTCTGCTTCTATTATTACCAAAGACTCTCGCAATATATAAGCAGACATTGTAGCAAGTGTTGTCCCATGTTGAATATAACATCCCTGTTAAGTTCAGATGGGGCAGACATACCAAAAGATTGCAATGTTTGTTGGGGGAGGGGGGATAAAAATATCCAAACTGTGTTTCTGCTCCTCTTAATTTATGGACAATTCTTGGCATCTTCCCATTGTCAACTAGGTTTTTCCCTTTTATTTCTAAGATATTTTAAAGAGAAAAGTATCATTTGTTCCTATCATCTGTCTGTCTGTCTGTCTGTCTTTCTATTTATCTAGCCACACTTCTGCACTATAATTTTTTTTAAAGATGGGGGAATTGCATTTCCAGGAACATGTAAGCAAACCCGTTTCCAAAACAAATAAACAAACAAGACATCAAAACAATTTTGAAAGATCTCTAATGCAAGTCTAAAAAATCATGACAAAGAGTCCCCCAAAAGAACTCAACAAGTGGGTGTCAAGGTGACAACAACTGGCAAACCCCAAGAGGCAGGCATGTAGCCAGGGGCTAAGGGGCTTCAGCCCCCCCGAAATTCTCAGGGTGGTCCACAAAAGGCCTTACTGGTACATTATTTAAACTGTTATGTTTATTCATATCATGATCTGATCACCATGCTCATTATATCCCACATTAATGGGGTTATTAGGATAACAATACAAAAGGTTTGCTAGGGTAGACCCTCTTCCACCCAGTCTCAGCCCCGAATCAAAATCCTGGCTACGGCCCTGCCAAGAGGCTATGAACAATGACCGAATTGAAGTGGACTTCCTGGATTACATAGCTGTCAGAGCTATCCTTTAAATGGCTGTTGAGAATTCAGCCTCATTAGAGATTATTTGGTCTTACTTTCAACTAGATCCCAAGGCAGTCTCTTAGCTGGTAGTAGAGCAGCTACCTTCTATCCTTTGGTAAATCTATGAATTCCAGACCCAGCCACTGAGTAAACAAGGTATTAACTCAGCAAGGAGCTAATTTCAAGTCCAGAAAATGTAAAGCAAACTTGTTCGCTTTTAAAACTAGACAACAATGTGTGAACTCATTCAAAAAATTAATCCAGCAGGGAAGCTTTTTAGCTTGCTATTTCAACTAACCTCTGAATGAGAAAAACAAAATGGGACACTTGAGTGACAAGTAGGACTTAAATCCACTTATGCAGTCTGTTTCTAGTAAGGCAGGACACAATGTGCCGAGGAGAAATGCTGAAAATGAGAGTCTAAAGAGAGGAAAAACATTTAAAAACTGTTTTCCCTTAGCCAAAATAGAAAGATTGAGAGTGATCATTTCTGTCACAAAGCCACTGCATTTCTGTTTATGGGCAATGGTTTGTGGTGGTTGGAGTTCAAGGTGCTCAAAAATCAGAAGGGGGCTAAGTTCCTCCCAAAATTACCTGTCAAAATTGGATCTCTGTAGTTGATCTCCATGAGACATTATCAGCCAGAGGTGTACTTAATGATAATTATTTCCTGTTGTTTTCAAAGTGATGAAATTGTTACCAACTTCAATTGGATGATGTTGATTGTTTTAATACAATGTATTAAGGGTAGACGTTGTTTTGTAAAAACATACCTTCAAGTATTAAAAATAATTACCACCTGTCTGCCAATGTTGATCCCCTCCACCTTAAAAATGGTCCCAGGGTCATTGTATTGACCTCTTCATACTTGCCGCTGGAATTGCCATGCATCACGGTGAATCCAGAGGTGCCTGTTGAGGGGCAAGGGAACCCCATCCATGTTAGAAAAAGCCATATCTGTAGAATTCATCTGCTACAGCATTGGACAATGACTCTAGAGATCTCTACTCAGCCATAGAAATCCACTGGGTGACTTTGGGTAATTTATACTCTTTCAGCCTCAGAGGAACACAAGACCAAGCCTCCTTTGAACAAGTTTGCCAAGAAAATCCCATGATAGGGTCCCCATAAATTGGAAATGACTTAAAGATACACAATGAAAAATGGAGAATTTTGCTAGAGTTTGTTTTGAAGGTGCAGATTTACTCATGGTGAAAAGAGCACACAGTTTTAAAATATGGATGTGGACAAAGCAAATCCCACTCCCTGATGTATCATCTGTTGATGTAGGTAGAGTGTATTTACATTGATCATGTCGTGATTCAGACCACCTTAAAGGAGCCAAGCCCAGTAAAGTAAACAGTAAATGTTAATTAGCGAGTCACAGACTTTCAAAAGCTGTTCGAAAATGCCTAAAGGCACTGAACAGCTGAGCAAATTAACTTAGGTAAACAAAAACACAACCAGCCAGGTCAAAAGAGTCTTACAAAGAAAAAGCGGATTAAACTGCCAGAAAACCTGCACTACTCAAAAACTCAGCAAGCACGGGGAATAAGAAGCAGCACATTGTCAGCCAATCCGTCGTTGTCAAACTGGGAGAGAGGCAAGCAGAATGAAGTCACCAAAGCAGTCCTGGGTCAATCCGAAAAGGGAAGCCAGCGAAGAAGCGAAGTCAAACCAGTCTGGAGTCGAAACAAGAAGGCAGCAGAATCTAGCACAAGGGGATTTAAGCTGGTGCAGCCGATGAGAGTATACAAGATGCAGAACCCACCTAATATGATACCAGCGTCCAGAGAGAGAGTGTGTGTGTGCCAGGTCCAGAAATCCATGTCCCACGATTAATCCAGCAGCACTTCCAGTAGCAATCCAGCAACAAAGAGCAGAGTTTGGAGGGCAAGTACAACTCCTTGCCAGCTGCAAAGAATTGTTATTTGCAAGTCCCCCTTATTCAAAGTTCTTCCTCAGAATTTAATTGAACCGACGCCCCATTATCATTCCTCTCAGCTGCCAGCACTTCTTCACATGTTGCCCTTTGCCTCTCATGCCAAGCCATGTGCCTTCTGCAATGACTTAGTTCACCCCAGCAAGAACCCTGATTCCCATCACTCCATTTCCCATCACCTGTGAATCCCACAAATGAATCACTACTAGTAGGTTCTTCACAAACATCTGGTATCTGTTGTACCTTAGTCCAATCCATGTCACTAGACACCTCTTCAGAGCTCTGTGAGTCCCCAACCTCATCTCCCATAGGCTGCTCCTCATCACCACACCCATAATCCTCTGAAAACCCTAAAAACGTCTCATCCTCTGAAGACTCATTAAGTATTTGCCTGAAACTCTTCCTTTCTTGCTCTCCATCTGACTCTTGCTCACAAGTAGACCGTTTAGTACTTCAGACTACAGTCTCTTTTCTCTCAGCCTCAGGCTCAACTACAACAGATCACTTGCTTATGGTTCATTTCACAACATTTTTAATGTGCTATACAGTTAAGAGTTTAATGCAGCTCTGGTTTCCTTTTCTCAAAAGTTTAAAAAGGAATAGTAATAAATCCATCTAACAATGATTTGGGCATCCTGAAAAACTGTTTAAACACCCATTAAATAATGGGTAAATAATAAAATGGTATCCCTATAGCCACTTTTGTACAGTTTCAGTGGTTAGATACTTCCCAGTTTTTTTACATGTACTGCAGAATTTAACTTTTTGCAAAGTTCTTCAAGGTTTTCACTTGTCAGGATATATTAAAAGTTAGTCCTGAGAAAGAGAAAAGTTCTGGGCCAGGGATATGCAATAGTCACAGTACTATTAACATGTTTTCTTGTCTTCACATTATAAACACAAGGCATTAAGAAAGCATTTGCAGGAGACTATTTCTGTAGCACGTAAGAAAAAAAAGATTACTTTGTAGATTTTTATCCGTGTTACTTAAATTATGGTGGTGACATTGCAGTGCATTAGGCTCTTGGTGGGAGATGTTCCTGGGCTTGTTTATCTTATTGGAAATGACTACAACACAGGCCTCTGCATCTCCCATACACATCTCCTCCATAACGGAGGCACCAGTACATTGTGCTGCCAAAATAAGAATCTATTATTAAATAGAGCTCTTAGTTGATTGACTTAAATTGCGCCACTTGGATATTCATTTTACCTTTATTCCTTTTTTCATACCTGTCATTCATATTACTCTTCAAGAAAGCAGCTGAAATCTCTTTAATAATATGTGTACTACATGTCCTGAGCATCTACTTCCAGAAAGCTGGCAAAAAAAACACCCCTGACAGGGCTTCTTCAAACATTTCAAACAACTCCATAGTGAGTATTTCATGTACACAACCATATACAGTAGATTGCAAATGCTGCATAGTAGTGTGGTCACATGTGACACCTTTAGGTGACTATTTTTTGTACAAGTACAATAGGTTTTGAAAAAATAGGCAGCTGTAATTGGGAAAATTATCCCCAGCTTTTATAGTAATCCAGGAGCTGTGTCTGTTGTCATGTGCCACCATATTAATGGACCAGATTGACATGGAAGTCAAGCCAAAATTAAAGACATAAAACAAAAGTAACCAGTTTACAAATGGTTTGATGAGATTGATGGTCAGTGGTCTATTATGCAGTGTTTCAGTGGAGTCTCAAATTGAAATGTGGGGATTTATTTCTGACATCTGACATGGGATCTATGGCCCTTTTACACTTTGCTATTCCACTTTAACTCCCATGGCAACATCCTATGCATTCCTGGGATTTGTGGTTTGGCAAAGCATTTTCTGGCTGAGAATTATAAACATTCCTTCCTAAATTTAAAATACCAGAATTTCATTGGATGATTCCACGGCCATCAAAATAGAATATGTCTGCACCATAATTATTTAATGGAAAGAGTCCCTGGAATTTGAACTAAAGTTTTTGTACTTAAATATATTTATTGGCCACTCAATATTACTGAGTGAATGGGAAGCGATCTGGAAGAAAAATATAAAATATTCAGGATCAACCACAGTAGCCGCAAACTGGCACAAGATGTTCTATCGCCGGTACTTAACTCCAGAAAAATTAGCTAAGATTTATATGAACTTGAATAATAAGTGCTGGAAGTGTAAGGAACAGATAGGGACATTCATCCATAGCTGGTGGCCCTGTAGAAAAAATTACAAATTCTGGAAGAGTATCCATGTGCATGTACAGAAAAAATTGGAGTGTAATATAGAATTAAAACCAGAATACTATCTGATAAACTTAACGGAAGGAAAAATTGACAAAAACAATGACAAACTGCTTTACTATATGTCCGCTGCAGCCAGGACAGTCCTGGCAAGGAATTGGAAGAACGAGAACTCCACAGAAGTAGAAGAATGGATTATCAAATTAAATGAATTTATGGACTTAGATATTTTGAAAAGTATGGTATATGATCAAAGCCTTAAAAACAGAATAGACTGGCAGCCAGTAAGATCCTATTTGAAAGAAATAAAGATTTAACAATCTAAGATATAAAAAGAAAGTAAAATATTAGATTGATGGAACTGGGACAAAAGACTACAGAATGAAACCTTCAAGCAAATAAAGAATCCCTGCGGACCAGACTGGAAGATCAACTGTAATCTATTTACTTGAATCTGTTCTTTCTCTTCTCTTCTCCACTTTTCCCTATCCCCCCCCTTCTTTCCCTCTCTCTCCTTTCCCTCTTCTCTCTCTATTTCCCTCACCTATTTCTCTCTCACTATTTCTTTTTCTTTCTACTTGCGTGACTTTTATCATATATTGTAAAATAATCTAATAAAAATGATTAAAAATATATATATTTATTGGATTCATGACTACAGGCAGTGGGCTCAATTATTTCTAAGTTGGTAGGTTTGCCATCAACAATATCTAAGCGCTGGAAATCTGATCATTTGTTGGCTTTGAAAATATTTTTATTTACAATGCTTTTTTGTTCTTGGAGTTTCTCCTGAATATACTGTACATAAACCATTATTTTTGTGTGACACCATTTTGTTTTCAAACGTATGATTACTCAACCACCTAAGAGAGACAATTAGATCCAACAACATCAACAAAGGTAATTACAAGAAATACTATATTATATATACCAACAATGAAGAGATAAGAGTCTTAACAGTACAATTGTAACCATATCTTGTAAATATATTTATCAGTAACAACCAGCAGCCTGACTGCTCCAAGTCATTGGAAAGCTCTCTAAGGGCATCAGCTATTTCATTGTATTTTTGCCTTTCTTTACATGAATATCTAAAGATCTATCAGACAGCAGTCACTTTTAATATTTGTGAATAAAGCCATAGAATTTAAACCCTCTTTAAAGGCTTACGCAGCAGTTAGCCTTTCTTTCTTAAAGCTTTGTTGCACTTGGTGTTTTTAGATGTGATTTTCTTTTCTTGAAAGGCCTTTTGATTATTACTTCTCAAAAGGTGCTGGAAAGGTGAAAATGATAATTAAATCTTATCTCAAGTGTAATTTTATGATTATATAGTAGTATATCCCAGAACGATGAATTTGAAATTGTTGTGGGCTATGAATACCTCCCCTGGGGAAAGCTGTAGGGAAAGTGCTAAAACATGACTCTGTAGTCCAATTATTCTTATATCACCATTTGAATGAATTTCCCACTCTCCGTAGCCCCTCTCTTCTTCTTATCTTGTTCGCTGGTGTCATTAAGTAATTAAAAGACAAACACACCCTGGCAAGGTTTGCTTGAAATTGCCCAAAGCTGGGGAAATGTAACATCCAGTCAAACATTCGCTTTTTTATTTGTGTTGAAGGAAAACAAATAGGAGATGCACAATCTTTTCTCGGCATGGATTGCAGACAGGAGAATCAGCTTCCATTTGGCATTTGCTCTACTGTTCTCAGGGGTTTAGATTTTGGACTTATTGAAGCACGGCTCACAGGACTGAGTTTCCAAAGCTAGTACTTTCCCTGTGGATCCATTCTATGTCTTGGAATGAATCCACTGTTGGAAATGGTCGTGGTGAATTGCATTTCAGGAAGCATGATTAAAGACACACAACCAGAACTCACCAGGCACTCCACTGGCTCGTTGTTGTCTGGAATATATATATATATATATATATATACACACACACACACACACACACACACACACACACACACACACACAAAAGATAAGCCACAGACATTATGTAAGCACAGGCTTCATTTATCCCACAGTCAATACTGTTCAAAATGTCACTGCAATGTGACAGGTGAGAGGAACACAGAATGAGGGAGCAACTATGCTGCTGGAGCACCACTTTCCAGATTTAGGCAGCTTTCCTCTATGTCTTATCATAGAAGTAAGAAGACGAACTCACGACTGTAAAACGTAGCCAATACTATGAGATGGGGACAGATAGTGATTTGGTTGTTATGTAACTTCAAAACCGAAAGAACAATGGCTCAGTTAGTTTAACATGCTCCAATGTTGCCTTTGGTCAAACATTATTTCCAGTGTTGTGTTCTGTTAAAGACATCTGAAAATGGGAAAATTTTGATCACTGACACTGCTGGGATCAAAGAAATAAACAGCTACAGAATATGCCACTTTTAAATTACGTTTAAAACTATTATCTGGCATCCTGCTAATGACATCTCCAGGTATTGCATGAGCCCAAAGTATTCTTATATGTCTTGGGGAGGGGGGGGGGGGAAGAAGGATTTTACTTCTTAACTTACTCAGTTGCCTCCATGTTCTCAAGACTCACCTCCCACCTACAGATCTTCCTCTATAGCAGTGATTCCCAAACTTTTTTCACCTACCACCCCCTTTCCAGAAAATTTTTACTCACGGCCCCCCTATAAATTAATTTTTAAAAATTTAATAGCAATTAAAGAGAAAGATATATGTATTAATACAGTGGTTCTCAACCTTTCTAATGCCGTGACCCCTAAATAAGGTTCCTCATGTTGTGGTGACCCCCAATCATATTTTCGTTGTTACTTCATAAATAATTTTGCTACTCTTACAATTTCTAATCCAAATATCTAATATGCAGGTCAAAGTGAAAGGGGCAGGGCCAAAGAAGAGGGCCGCGCAACCCCTCCTAAATGGCCAATAGTTCACCGCCCCCTTAAAGGGGTTCACCACTCCCCAAATTCCCCTGAGCCTCCCACCGCCCCCTTGGATCACCTCACCGCCCACCAGGGGGTGGTACTGCCCACTTTGAGAATCAGTGTTCTATAGTAATCCAGTGGCCTGTACAGAGGGAGGGGAAGGTTGGATAAACCTCTGGCTATGTCCGAGTAGCCAGGAGCAAAATGACAAAGGCCTCTAGTGGGAGCTTCTGGCTCCCTATGGCTCTGGACTGAGTTCATTGTTGTACATACAGCCAGATGCTCCTATGATGGCCCCTGCACTCCACTGAGCACTAAATAGCCATGGGCAGGAAGAAATTGGGTTTGTAGTTCAATTTGAGAGAAACTTTACATTTTCTATCCCAGGGGTTTCCAAAGTGTGCTCCATGAAGCTCTTGGGGCTCCACAAGTGATTGTGAGGGGCTCTGGATCAAGCAGCAGTGCCATCCTGCTTCCCTCCTCCTCCACTTTCTCTTTTCTCCTTCTCCTCCTCCTGCTCTCCGGGCCAGTGTAAGGGCACACAGTGTGACACATTCCCCCTCCTTTTCCTTCTCCTCCTCCTCTTTCCCAATTTCCATGATGCAGGCTGCTGGACATCTGGTGCATCCAAAGGGTGGCTGCCCTGGGGCTGTGGATTGGTTAGTAAAAACAGATTGCTATGCAAAAACAGAACAACCAAGTGATCCAATCTCAGCAACTACCAGCAGAGATCATAGGAGCAGAGCTGGGATGAGTAGCCAGTGAGCCAAGTGACTCAGACAGGCAGTGAATATGTTTGAAAGGCAGAAGAGAGAGAAAAGCAGAGGGAGGAGGGTTGGAAGAAAATGGATCTGGACCTTCATTAGCCAGGGGAACAATAATAATTAGGGTGCTCCAGGTATTACAAGAAGACATGATGAGGAGGGAGTTTTCAGGGAATCTCTGCTAAACTTTAACAAACTCTGCCGCAAGAAGCAGGCAAATTGTTCACATTAACTTATAGGTGTATATGTAACATTGTAACAGTTTTTAAATATCTTAACTAATTATTATATCAATTTGTAGATTAAAATAATGAATAATATTGTCTCTAGTTCTTTTTTTATTATTGTTATATATATATATATATATATATATATATATATATTCTTATTCATACTTCAGTATACATATTGTGTGTAATATGCCTCATAGAACATAGACAGATAGAAATAAACACTAAAAATTTATTGGGGCTCCACGAGAAGGTTTTTAGTATGTGATTGCACACATGGAAATAATTGAACTATGTGCTCTCTTTTTTATGTTCATTGGAACATGTAAGCCCCCTCACCATGACAAAGTGACAACCCATTGAGGGGAAGACTGAATTTCTAACAGGCAGAAAGTTGGCTGGGATTTCTGGGAGATGAAGTCCAAAACACCCGGACTTCATCTCCCAGTTCTAAAGTATGGCCTGGCTGGAATGCAATTCAATGCTTTTAAAACTGTATGTGCAAACCATTCCAGGCAGAGTTAAAGCATCTGTCTGAGTTTTACTAGCAGTATGGCAGGGCTGGTTTGAATGCATATTCTCAACTCTGAAAGGAAAAATCCTGCAGTTGAAGAAACTTTGTAAGGTTACACTTGTTTTTGCCCTTTTGTGTTTACAATATATACAGTATTTCTGCTAAACAGTACATAGCCTACAATGCATCAAATGTAGGCCAAGTTATAGATATGGAAAGGTTATTCATGAACTAGCAACCAAGAAAAAGAGCAATAAATAAAGACAGAAGCTCAAGCATTCCCAAAATACTAACAAGATTAATGAGTTTATTTGTTCAATTATTTTTCCACAACTGCTTTGCCTCTTGACCCACAAGGAGACCCTGAAGCCGTTGATTGCTTGGAATAATAAAGTTCAGAAGGACGATTAAAATGAAGTCATAAGAATACAATAAGAGATATGTAATACTCTCATAAGTATCATTTCTAATAATTTCCCAAGGGATAGTGTGTTGCAGCAAAAAATAAAATAAAATAATTGAGGCATAAGCCATATAAGTCTTTAATGAACAAGAAGGCTCTTTTTAAATATAAAAACTTTTTTCCATTTAAGAAAAAAGGGTTTTTAGAGAGACTTTTACAGCTATATACATGTCTCTGGAATGTGTCACAATATATTCTACAAAACACTAGGACTGAGCAAAGGTATATACTATACTATAGTAAAAAAGTCAATAAATAATTTGTATCAAAATATGACATTTATAAGTTTACACAACACATGGCAGGCATAGAAGCCTATCTGCGAAATCGACTCAAAATCACAAGGTAATACAATATATAATATATCTGGTACTTAGCGTATTCGAAGTCAGTTGTGGATAAGAGTCCGAAATCCAGATAATCCGGTTCAACTGGTTAATATTACTTATCCTTGAAACGCAGAGTTCCGGAGGTCTGTCCCCACTATAATCTGAGTTCTGATTATAAATTAAATCCGGCCCGGATCGAGAAGTTGAGTTCAAGTTGGAGTTTAAACAATATCAAGTCTCATGGACCCGATCCTATGCTCTGAAATATAGATTGTAATCCAGTATAGTGGAGAGAAAATCCAAGGTTCACTTGTTGGTTCTTATATTTGTCCGGATCGCTGGACCGGCTCTGTGGTTCCAATCTGAAGCAGTTTAGGCTGGTTGCTGTGTAAACCGTGTCAGTACAATTGTTCCGTCCATGTGTTGTGTAAACTTATAAATTTCATATTTTTGATACAAATTATTTATTGATGGTTTTTGCACTATAGTATAGTATATACCTTTGCTCAGTGTTAGTGTTTTGTAGTTGCAAGGTATTACAGCTTAACCCATTACTGTGTTTAAGAGTCACAATATATTCTACCAGGCATGCCTGGCTATTTGTCTTTCTAAGGCCACCTTCTGCTTGTCTTCATCATAACCAAAACTTCTACACCAGTAGAATATTTGAAAGTATAAAGAAGTATAGAAAATAAACCATGATCTTTCTGAGAGTTGCAATAATTGAAATTTTTCTTTATACGTGGAGATATTCATATCAGAGAAGAAATTCTACTGTATTGTCTGGGTATAAACATTTTAGTGCTTGAAATGTCAAAAATAGAACCTTGATTTGGGTCTAAGAGCAAAATGATAAGCAGTCATGCCACAAATTCTGTTCTGCCTCTTCTGTTCTCCTTGCTTTCTTATTTCCATCCCAATGAAGACATTTGGAATCACTTGTGGATTCCAAATAATTCTCAAGTCTAGTCCGATTCAGACACTTCATTTATTGTACACTTCTATATGCTTTACAGATATAAGGTATACAACAAAGTTCAAGCACTATTCTATAATCAGGAATGGATTACTAAGGGCCGAGGTATCCAAATAGGCCAAAACCATTTAATGGGACAATGCCCAGGATAGTGCTGAACAATATAGGGCTGGTGAAATGGAGGGAAAAGAAAAGTCGATCCAAGCAGTGACCAAAGTGGGGCTACCTTTTCAGGGCCTAATTAATGGACTATGAGAGGGACTGGGCAGGACAAGTACTCCGAGAATGCCAGGGGAGGAAAAAATAAAGAGCACGGCTGAAGTCTGGCTAAGGTCTGGGCACTGGAGCTAGTAACTAGTCATTCTCAAAGGCCTGATGAAACCACCAGGTCTTCAGGTTTTTATGAAACAAGGAAAGTGGAGGGGTCTGTCTAAGCTCCCTGGGGAGGACACTCCAGAGGTGGGGGCCACCACCGAGAAGACCCTCTCCCTCGTCCCTACCAACCAAGTCTGTGATTGTGGCAGGAGTGAGAGAAGGGTCTCACCGGATGATCTTAGGGTATGTGCCAGTTCATAGAGGAAGATGTAGTTACCCTGCCAAAATTAAAAGAAATGGAGAAATCATCAGAAATGTGGTTTACTAAACCACAAAACAACATGACCTTGCAATGTACATATCTGCAAAATAAACACAGTTGGGATATATGGAGGTGAGTCCTATTGATCTTGATGGATGTACCCCTACAGATGGAGAAATAAATTAAATGTGCTTGTATGCCTAAACAGTCAGTCCCAATAAGATAGACCCATCGAATCAGCAACATTCTTGTAATTTAATTATTCTGCAGTTGGCACTTCACAACTGAATTTAGGCCTATATAGCCAGGTGCACACAAATATATGTGTGTATGAATGTGCACAAATTTAGGGCTATTTTCCATTATGGCACTAAGGGATGAACGTGTATAGCTGCATTAAAAAGACTGGTTTGAACCTTTCTATTACTATTTGTGGATACAAATCTATAGGACTCTTTGCTGAACCAATACAAAACCCATTTCCCCTTTTTTCTATTTTGGTGTAAATGGTTCATCTCCCTGTATCGCTCCCTGTACAAAAGAAATTTACAGCTCGCGGCAAGCCCTCCCCTGGCGTTTACAAATCCTTGCATGATGAGCCTCCAGCTCCAGCTCCTGGAGATGTTTCTACACTAATAGGATTTACTTTTACAAATATCCGAAAACCCTTTAAAGAAGAGATTAAATTGTTTAGCTCAATATTTAATCTGTTACTTCCTCCTTAAAGATGCCCAGTGGAATTTGTCATTCAGTGAGCTGATATTACATAATATTGATCAGTCATAAACATTAAAAACAAACAAACAGAGAGATCTTGGGAAGCTGTCTACAATCTCCCTCCTCCCCACTATTTCTTTTTTAATTAAATTTTGATCTGAACTACTTTTGATTAATTTTCTTATTTGTAAACACGTGAATTCAGGGAGCTGGACAAGTTTCTTAAGTTGCCCGGCATTGGTCTCTAGTGTGTGGCTTAGCTCAAGAACGGGATTATTGTCTTTTTATGGTTTTCAGATATTTAATAGCTTCTTCCTGTCATTTTCTGAATGAGTGAATAAGGTTTAGCCCTCTGGGAGCCAGCACAGCATCAGAGAGTAGAGAAAATGACTCAGATCTGTATACTTGACTGATTGCCTTAGTCTTAATTGTTCTCTTAATTAGCTGCAGTAGCAACTGCATCTGGGGAGAGATCATGGTATTGGTAAACAGCTCCACCTTGGAGATCTGCATAATGCCTTTTGGACATATGACAATGAGCGCTTAGCACACTTGCATCTCCACTGAGACGCAGACCTGCCAAATCTTAAACCTCCCCTCCACCAGGCTTTGCCCTTTCCTTCTGATCTGTCTCACATGGGCGCAGAGCCTAAACCCCCAACTGTTTCTTCCTAAACCAATTAAGCTTTAATATTAGTGATGATGCCTAACACCAGTAGGAGGAGGCCAGTTCAATTGAAAGTGCCAATGACTGGATTTCTCAGGAAAGTCAAAATGTGGCTGGCTTACATTATGCCATTGCTCTAGGGCTGTCTATTGCTCCATTTGGCTAAATGTCTGGGGAGCACATACTTTGCCTTATGAGCATATCATGCAATTGGCTTGAAGTTTCATGGCGGAGACTGCGTGAGACATGTTCCACTTGAGGCTATGTGTGCCTGTTTGCCCAGAAGTCTGCTTATGTTTGGTGTGCCTAATGCACCCAAGCAAGTGTACCAGAGCTTGCACCCATCTGTGCATGTTTCCAACAAGCTTGCACTGAGTTGTAGCTAGTGCTGCACAAAATATTTGGCTCTGTGCACTTTTCTCTAATTTGCCACTGATATAATAGGTATAGAAGACATGGCCTTTTTTTGGCAGTGCCATTTACCTAAAATAATTTCTTGATTAAGATGCCTTTTAAGATGGGGATGGATTCAAGAACAGAAAACGTTTTTATTTCAGAAGATTTTTTTGCTTCTCAGTCTGTTATTATCTGATTTTACTGTGATAACTACTATCTCTTTCCAATTGTTGTTTTTAACAAATTGCTTATTGGCACTTAATGATTCCTTAAAATTCGATTACAGCGATATGAATAAATTCTGTTTCTTCCCGCTCTTCAAGTTGGTGTTGAAATACTATGAGTACAATAAAGCAAACAGTTTAGGAGGTTTCTGGTTGAGTAAAATATCAGAGAAATGTCCAGAAAGCAAATTAAAACAGTAAAATGTGTTAGTGCTGGGGGAGTCATGTAACTTCCTACTTACTTACTAGGCATGAGAAAAATGAAACGGAAATTAAAAGGATTCGTAAGAGATTCGTATGTAATGGGACTTTTGAGGTTTTACGTATCGCTGCCCCGAACCAGGAAGTAGACTTCCTTTTACGGTCCGTGAGGCCAACAATTTGCGTTAGGATCGTTAGAAATTCTTAAGTATTAATTAATTAATTATTGTACTACTCACTTCTCCCTGTCTTCTCCCCCTCATTTCCTTCCCGCCTTCATTCAGCTTCTTCTTTTTCCCGCATTTCTATGAGGAACTGGAAGTGACGCTGCTGCTAGGTAGAGGCAATGCATTCTGGAAAGTGTAGTCCTCGAGGCTTCCCCCCCCCTCCTTCTCTTCCCTGTTGCTCTGCTGCCATGCATGCCCCATCGCAGGGGCCTGCTTCACACACACACACACACACGCGCGCTTCTCCTCCTCTCTCTCCAGGCTTCCCCCCCCCTCCTTCTCTTCCCCGTTGCTCTGCTGCCATGCATGCCCCATCGCAGGGGCCTGCTTCACACACACACACGCGTGCGCTTCTCCTCCTCTCTCTCCAGGCTTCCCCCCCTCCTTCTCTTCCCCGTTGCTCTGCTGCCATGCATGCCCCATCGCAGGGGCCTGCTTCACACACACACGCGCGCGCTTCTCCTCCTCTCTCTCCAGGCTTCCCCCTCCTTCTCTTCCCCGTTGCTCTGCTGCCATGCATGCCCCATCGCAGGGGCCTGCTTCACACACACACACGCGTGCGCTTCTCCTCCTCTCTCTCCAGGCTTCCCCCCCTCCTTCTCTTCCCCGTTGCTCTGCGGCCATGCAAGCCCCATCGCAGGGCCTGCTTCACACACACACACACACACGCGCGCTTCTCCTCCTCTCTCTCCAGGCTTCCCTCCTTCTCTTCCCCGTTGCTCTGCTGCCATGCATGCCCCATCGCAGGGCCTGCTTCACACACACACACGCGTGCGCTTCTCCTCCTCTCTCTCAGGCTTCCCCCTCCTTCTCTTCCCCGTTGCTCTGCTGCCATGCATGCCCCATCGCAGGGGCCTGCTTTACACACACGCGCGCCTCCTCCTCTCTCTCCCGGCTCTCTCAGATGCTTCTCTTCCCCGTTGCTCTGCCTTGCCCCATCGCAGGGACCAGCTTCAGCCCTCCAGGTACGTGTTTTGGACTTCAACTCCCACCATTCCTCACAGCCTCAGGCCTCTTCCTTTTCCTCTCAGCCTGGGCAAACTTGGGCCCTCGCTCCCTCAGGATCGGGGTGAGAGAGAGGCAGCGATGAGCGAGGGGGGGCTCCTCCTCCTTTTCTTTTGCTGCTTCCAAGAATAGAAAACCCCCTCCCTCCCTTCCTCCTTCCCTCCCTCCTTCCTATTTGGAGAGTCCCATCTAGAATTCAGTGTGGTTTATTCAAGTTTGGCCTACAACTCCCAGAAATCCCAGCCAATTTACCAGCTGTTAGGATTTCTGGGAGTTGTAGGCCAAAACCATCTGTAATGCGCATGCTCTGGCATACGAATTTCTAACGAATTTCGTTAGTACTTAAGTTACATTTCCAAAATTTTTGGGAATTTTTTTGTAAGTCTTTGATATACTAATAAAAAAATCCCCCCCCCCCCCATTTGATTTTAGAATCGCCATTTTTCGATTTGTTATCATGCCTACTTACTTACTTTGGCGATCCCTCATTTCTTGAGTAAGATTGTCTTCCAGGTTCGTTGTACTGGCAGTGGGCACGTAGGTGACTGTTGAGCCCTATTGGGTATGTATGGATGATACACCTCCCCCCATGTTACCAAGAAGACACCGACACAAGTAGTTGGAGTAAAATATGGCCACAACTCATTTATTGAAAACAGGAACAATTGTTGGCAGCCATGCATGGGTCCTGGATCAGAGTTCAGACAAAGATGCTTACATCCCTGGTGTGCGGTAACCGGCACACTGCCGGTTCCTGCAAGCTCGGCACCCCAGGAGCCGGGCGTTATCCCCCCTTCCAACAAGGGGTGATACACCACCCCGATCCAGGGGCCATGCCACACGCCCACACAGAGTTGTGACAAGATAAACACACAATAATAGCAAGATCAGCTAACAAAATACAGAGCAAGATGAACACCAAACAACAGCAAGATAAGCTAACAAATGCGAAGCTATGCCACATGCAGGGAGGGAGGGTGGAAAAGCTGATGCAGGCCCAGTCCTTGCTGCTAGGCCTCGGGCAGCCTTAAGTAGGCTGCCCAGGTGAAGATAGGGCTGGCCCCAACTATGAGCCAGGGCAGGGCAGGGCCAGCCCCATCACTGGCCAGCTGGTTCTGGTGGCGGGAAAATCTCCCGCCACCCAGGGGCTTCTGGGAGGAAGAAGCCCCCTCCCGATCCATAATGGCGGCGAGGACACCCAGCGCCGCAATCTGCCCGGCCCGGTAAGTTGGGCCAAGCCATTTCTTGACCTGCATATTCTGCTGTGAGGGCATCGGTTTACAGGTGGGAGGTGGTTCCGGTCGGGGTTGGCTTGACTTGCCTTCCGCTTGGCACGTTTCTCTCTTTCACCCTCCATTCACGCCTCTTCCAATTCTACAGTACTGCTGGTCACAGCTGACCTCCAGCTAGAGCACTCAAGGGCCAGGGCTTCCCAATTCTCTGTGTCTATGCCACAATTTTTAAGGTTGGCTTTAAGCCCATCTTTAAATCTCTTTTCCTGTCCTCCAACATTCCGTTTTCCGTTCTTGAGTTCGGAGTAGAGCAACTGCTTTGGGAGACGGTGGTCGGGCATTCAGACAACATAGCTGGTTCAGCGGAGCTGATGGCGGAGGACTATCGCTTCACTGCTGGTGTTCTTTGCCTCTTCCAGCATGCTGACATTAGTCTGCCTGTCTTCCCAGGAGATTTGCAGGATTTTGCAGGCAACGCTGATGGAATCATTCCAGGAATTGCATGTGTGTTTCCCTCAAGTGAAATAGGGAAGCAAACCTGAAACTTTGCTTCTAGAGCAGTACTGATGTTTTGGTCTTCAACTCCCAGAAATCCTAACAGGGATTTCTGGGAGTTGTAGGCCAAAACACCTGGGGACTCACAGATTGACAACCACTCCTCTAAAAGAAATGCCAAAGAAATTTTGAGCTACGTATCAAAGTACAGTGGGATCTTAATAAACTGCCTATCTGGGGCTATAAAAGCAATAGGTTGTTCAAAAGATCTTGCATGTATTGAGATTGCTTTATCCTAAATATTGCATCCCTATCTTACAAAGACAAAACTAACAAATAGCATGTAGTATCTTTTAAAAATGACAAAAAACCTAAAGGCAATGTCCTTATCAGAACAGCTGACAAAGGGAGGCAATATAATAATATATTAACAAATTTCTCAAGATGGACACTGGCTGTCACTAAAGAGCTACAAATATGCCTTTATCTAATGGCCCTGCGCCATGAGAATGAAGTACAGTACAGGCATTTGATGTGAGATTTTCAAACGGGCAAATACCCTTAATCAAGAAATCAGTTGTGTTGTGTTTATTTTAAAATATATAGTCACAACCTTCATGCATCTTGAACCCTATCATGGAAACAAATCAATCTCTTTCAGAAGGAATATAATTTGGTTTAGCTAGTTGTCAAACAAGTTGATAGCGAAGATACAACAGCCTGCAACATACTCATTCATATGTACCCCCACCCCAAGTTCCATGTTCATGCTTCCAATCCCCAGTCCATATTCAAGCACTCCAGTAACACACAACAGCTAAAGCTGTGATAACAAAACCCGACCTATACAGGGAGAGCAACAGATAGTAGAAGGTCCCTGGTTCATTCTGTGGTAGCACTGTTTCTTTCTAATATTAGCAGCCAGTTGCTGGCAGCAATGCAAAGCTGAAGAGCATGAGCATGTATATCACATGCTTCCTAAGATAGGCCAGATGTAGTGGAAATGCCAGGGTCTTGGCTAGTTTGCTCAGCACCTGTAAGTATAATGGAAGGGGAGGTCATCTTGGTTTTTTTTGCTTTAGACCAGTGGTTCCCAACCTTTTTATTTTGACCAGAGGCCACTCGACCAGGGGTCACTTTTATTTTATTTATTTTTATTTTATTATTCGGGCTTCTATGCCGCCGACTCCCTGAGGCTCGCGGCGGCTTACAGGAGCCGAAGGGCACAGTAAAATACAGGCAATAAGCAGTTAAAAACAATTAAAAACAACAGCAGTATAGTAATTAATAACACAGTTAACACAATGAACAGCACATCATCCTCAGAAGAACGAATAGATGGCGGGGCATGGGCAGGACTTACTCACCAAAGGCCTGCTTAAACAGGTATGTTTTACAGGCCCGTCTAAACGGGAGCAAGTCCTTCATAGCCCGAGTTCCGGCCGGGAGGGCGTTCCACTTTGACCACTTTGACCAGGGACCACTCTCCAACATTAGTACCAAAAGGTTACTGATCAGTTTTTGGTCAACTTTAGATTCGGTTTGGGGTGCTGATTCAGAAAATTGCATTGGATAGATCACACCAGCTAGTTTCTGATACAGAACATATGCCATGGTCAGCAACAGGGAAGGAGTGGTAGGCGGTGTGAAAGGAGCAGAAATAAAATAAAATAAATAAAGGAGGCCCACAGACCAGATTTTCATCCTTGCAGCCCACAGGTTTAGAACCATTGCTTTAGGTAGAGCAGGGGTGCTCATTAGGTAGATCGTGATCTACTGGTAGATCGCGTAGGGCGTCCTGGTAGTTTGCAGGCAGGGTGGGAGGAAGGCTCAGTTCCGCCCCACAGGCTCCCGCCGCTGCCCAAGTGCAGAAGGAGGTTGGACTGGATGGCCCTTGGAGGTCTCCTGCTATTCTAGGAACCCATTGTTATTGTTGTTGTTGTTATTGTTATTATTATTATCAGAGGCTGAATGGCCATCTGTGAGGAATGTTTTGATTGTGTTTTTCCCTTATGGCAGAAGGAGGTTGGACTGGATGGCCCTTGGAGTTCTCCTTCTACTCTAGGAACCTATTGTTGTTGTTACTACTACTACTAGTAGTAGTAGTAGCAGTAGCAGAGGCGGAATGAATATTATAATTATTATTATGAATAAATTCAGGGGCTTATTATACTCGGATTTAGTTGAATTCAGTCTTAAAATATATTATATGGCTCTCACTGAAATAAATTTCCAAATATTTTGCTTTTATGGCTTTCTGAGTAGTGGGTAGGAAGATCATTTTGACTTGGTTGTTTTATAAGTAGCTCGCATGCTGAAAAAGTGTGAGCACCCCTGAGGTAGAGGCTAGTCCTGATTTTGGTGTATAAATCTGAATGATCCCAGACACTGATTTTAAACTGGCGTGAAATATTTTTGTAAATGTAATGTATTGTAATGAATTATTTAAACTGCATTTTATGGTTTGTCAGAGTCTGACAAAGAGCGTCAATGGGCAGGATGGGCTCTCTAGCTTTTTGGCAACCATCCTAAGAGAAGGAAAACTCTAATTTCAAACCCGGGCAGATGGTGCTCGCCTAACCCTGTAAGGTCAACCATCTAGAGAAGGAAACTTAAATCAAACTTATGACCTGAGGACCTCGCTGCAACCATCCAAGCTTGCTAGGCCCCAGCAGATGAATCTTTGATTTAAAGGGTGAGGCCAGTTCTGTGCATGCTGCGCTTCACCAGAAAAATCCATTGCACATCCAACCTCCGAAAAAGCATCAATGCGCTTTTAAAAAGAGTGGGATGAGTCCTTCCTAATATCTTGGTTCGCGAAGTAATGCCAGAGAGAGAGATTTTATGGTTGTGATTGGCACTAAGATGAGTGCTTTGAGAAGCCACCCTGAGTCCCCGTCCCTGAGGGGGGGTGAGAAGGACGGGGTACAAATGGAAGAAATAAATAAATAGAAAGGTTTGCAAAGAGTGGGAATGAAGAAGTACATGTCATGAAAGATTACTACCAGATTAAAAAGACCCATACTTCTGATTTGCAGTGTGAAATCTTCTTCTGAACTATTTTACAAAACAAGCCTAACCCACCTTTGAGTCCTGCCAATGAGTGAAGTTTCATATCTAAGATTACCAATATAGGGTGGTTCTATACAGCCAATTGAACCAAGTCTGGATGTGGATTAAAGAGAACCTATTTGCTATAGACTGCCTACACACAAGCACCTCGAGAATCAGTTACAGCTAGGATGGTGGTCACAAAGATCTGCTAATTGTGGATCTTTTCTTTTTGCATTTCTCCCTTAAGGTAATAAAGAGTGGCTGTTCAAGAAACTCGGGGGGTACATATCTGGGTTGGCATCCTATTGATCAGACCCAATTAGAGTAGATCTAGTCAAACAATGGTTGAATGCATGTTTCCCTCATAAAGCTGCATTAAATTTCATAGCTGTTTTCATAAGCATTAAAAAAAATATAAATATTTCTGCACAATTTTCATTGCTTTGACATGTTTTTCAGTCAATTTATATTGTATATTCACAATGAATTAAAAATAATAAGAACAAGCACAGGCACCAACATAAGAAACAAATCCAAGAAATTGATTCAAAAATATTTTCCTACTCCGTTACCCACCATCCTATCAACTAAAACTAACATCTATCCCCACTATATATAAAATACATATCTCTATATACAGTATAATAAAGCGGAATGTTTGTTTGTTTGTTTGTATTAGGCATGGATTAGAACCCAAAAATCGCGATTCTAAAATCAAATGGGGGGGGGGATTTTTTTGATTAGTAATAGAAAGACTTACAAAACTTTTTCCAAAAAGTTCTAAAATGTAACGTAATTACTAACAAAATTCTAAATTGGTTCTAAAGTCTGAAAAGCAGGGAAACAGGACTGACACTGTTTTAAGCACAGGCAAATCAAGGGGCAACATTTCCCTTGGTTTCCTTGCAAGGAGATATAATGCATTAATATATTATTATTAGTATTATTATTATTATTAAATAAAATAGTCAAGGCTTGCTTCTCCAGAGCATTTATTAGAATTAAATAATAAATTCTAATAGTAAGAATGTAGTAAGGGTGATAGTGACCTGGAGGGTATGAGGAACGTGCTCTTGGTAAACTAGAACATGCTCTTAGGTTTGTAGTTAGAGCCCTGTCAATTTTACAGTATTTCAATCCATGTCTGTTATCAATTATGTAAGGCCACAAGCACTCTAGTGCCCTCAAGAAAAAGCAAACATCTATATATAAAAAAGGGAAGTGGTCGTGCAACGAGGCAAATGCACGCCAAAACTACATTTCCCACAAACACAAAAAACACAGGGCCACTCATCCATACCCCGAGGTACATACTCCACCCACTAAAACACCCCGAAACATCACACAACACCCCCAAAACATCCCCTGAAAAAAAACATTACTACGCATGCGCAAACACCCGACACACAAAATGGCCACCATGAAAACATCACCATACCGAGCATGCGCAACATCCGACCGGCCCCGTGCCACTGCCACCGAACACACCACCTCCGCTACCTTCACAGCCTCCTTCGCCGCCTCCACGCCGCCTCCCGCATGCTAACCAACACCCACATCCCGGGAGGACACCGCCACGGTGCCACCCGCACGACCCTCCACCAGGAGAGCCAGCAAAACGACGAAGGAGAACGCCGCAGCCACGGGACTACAACTCCCAGAAGGCTCCGTGCGGCTCACTCGGAGGAAGGGCAGAGACAGGACCGGAAATAGTCGCCGCGTGGAGCCTTCTGGGAGCCGGGGGCGAGGGGTGAGCCTCCATTACCCTGCCGGCGATGGCGCCGTGCCCGGCTCTTCCGCCCCCTTCTTGCTCTCCTCCACCACCTCTCTTCCGCTGGCCGGGGAGGAGGCCGCAGGGAGAGAGAGTGCCCGGTTCCCCTTCGACCTCCTCTTCGGCCACCGGAAGAGAGGCGGCAGAGGCCTCTCCTTCGCCGCCCACCGCCTCCCTTCCGCTGCCCGGGGATGGGGCCGGGGGGAAGCCACGCCGTCTCTCTCCCTGCGGCCTCCTCTTCGGACAGCGGAAAGGAGGCGGCGGACGTAGGAGAGCCCTCTGCCGCCTCTCTTCCGCAGGCCAAGGAGGAGGCCACAGGGAGAGGGGTTGCCCGGTTCCCCTTCGACCTCCTCTTCGGCCACCGCAAGAGAGGCGGGAGAGGCCTCTCCGCCGCTGCCCACCGCCTCCCTTCCGCTGCCCGGGACGAGGCTGAGGGAGAGCCGCCCCGTCTCTCTCCCTACGGCCTCCTCTTCGGACAGTGGAAGGGAGGCGGCGGACGGCGTAGGAGAGCCCTCAACCGCCTCTCCTCCGCTGCCCGAGGAGAGGGCCGCAGGGGAATGAGATCGAACGGCAGCCCTTCGCCCTCCTCTTCGGCCTCCTCCTCTACACAAATACACACACACACATTTTTACACTACAACATATACACACAAACATAAAAACACAAATACACAACAACATACAAAAACAAATCTACACACCTATACAAACACATCCACACTAATACATACACATATATACACACATAAGAACATAAGAACATAAGAAGAGCCATGCATCTCCCATCTAGTCCAGCATATACACATACATACATATACATACACAAACACACATATATAAACATGGTATCGTAAACAAACACAAAAAAAGCCCACAGATAAACACACACACATAAACACACACATATATACACATACATACATATACATACACAAACACACATATATAAACACGTAAACAAACACAAAAAACCCTCAGATAAATACACACACATATATACACACATACCAATAACTACATACACACACACACAAATACACACACACATACATACACACACACACAAAAAAAACCCAATACGTGCACACACACCCAAAAAACATACACACATACAACTATAAACACACACACACACATATCTACACACAACAAACATTCTCACATCATTCCCACAACTTACATACCCAGACTTCCTCACATCACCAACATAGGGCACAGCAACGCGTGCCGGGTTCAGCTAGTATTATTATAATTATGTCAGGCCCAAGTTGTTTCTATAATTATTTTAGTATTATTATTACTTTGCTGTGCGTCTCCCATTGATTTTGAGAGCTGTTGTTGCTCTTAGACACCTTAAAGTCATATGGCTTGGCATGACTGCATGGATTGCTGTTATTTCCCACCAGAGCAGTACCTATTGATCTACTCACATTTACATTGATCCCAGTGCCATCAATAACAAGTAGGGCCCTTCTTCCAGGAAATTAGAAGGGGTAAATATTATTAATATATTTATTATTATTATTAGAATTAAATAATGCCCAGGGCCCTTCTTCCAGGAAATTAGAAGGGGTAAATATTATTAATATATTTATTATTAATAATTATAAAATAGTTGCCTACCTTCTCCAGAGCTCTTTTCACTGCAGCTTTCCCCCCATTCAGTTTCCCATAGCTCTCTAGGAGGTTTGAACTCTATGGCTTTTCCTTGATTCTGCACTTTTCCTGCTCCTCTCCGGGCTGTTTTCAACCCCTTCTGCCATTGTTTCAGCCTTCCTCATGTCCTTCTCGCCTGCCCTCCTATCTAGGCTCCTTTCCCTGCAGTTTAAAGCGCTTTTTTCCTGAGTCCTCCAGCCACTCTAGGACTTCTGGTCTGGATCTCTCTATGGTTCCGGCTGGTTTTTCTCTTCCTGGAGGAAGGCCTTTCAGTTAAAGTAGGCCTCGAGCATGGAAAGGCCCCATCTGACTGTGAGTAATGTCTGGGATTTTGGATTTTGGATTTTGGAGGGGATAATAGGGAGCCTTCCGAAATATTTAGAATTCTAACGAAATTTTGGGCCCAGGGGGTGCGAAAAAGAAAGTCCACCCTGGGATTGGCCTTGCGATCCGTAAAAACTTGAAAGTCCCATTACATACGAATCACTTACGATTTCTTTTAGTTTTCATAACTTTTTTCTCATGCCTAGTATGTATGTATGTGTCCTGAGGGATATGTGGCAGCTTTCTGAATGGCCTCCACTTTCACAGGCCACAGCGAGCAGCAGGGGTGATGGACCTGCACCAAACTTCCCACACATAACCCCCCCTGAACCCCTTTACGTCCTGATGCGGTCTGGGGGAGATGGACCACGGATTATGGGGTTTGTATTACTTTAAATCCCTTTGGTTCCCATGAACCACTGCGGCCCCCAACAAAGACCGATTAAGACCAAACTTGGCACACAGAGCCCCCATGACCCACTCTACATCCTGCTGCAGTTTGCAGGGACGGCGGACCATGGATGATGGGACTTGCAGTACCTACACTCACTTCCCAAAGGCCGCTGTGACCCTCATCCAATGACTGATCAAGACCAAACTTGGCACACAGAGCCCCATGACCCACTCTACATCCTGCTGCAGTTTGAAGGAGCCCGGACCATGGATGATGGGACTTGAAGTACCTACACTCACTTCCCAAGGCCACTGTGACCCTCATCCAATGACTGATCAAGACCAAACTTGGCACACAGAGCCCCCATGACCCACTCTACATCCTGCTGCAGTTTGAAGGAGCCCGGACCATGGATGATGGGACTTGAAGTACCTTCACTCACTTCCCAAGGCCGCTGTGACTCTCATCCAATGACTGATCAAGACCAAACTTGGCACACAGAGCCCCCATGACCCACTCTACATCCTGCTGCAGTTTGTACGGAGGGCGGACCATGGATGATGGGACTTGCAGTACCTACACTCACTTCCCAAGACCGCTGAGACCCTCATCCAATGACTGATCAAGACCAAACTTGGCACACAGAGCCCCCATGACCCACTCTACATCCTGCTGCAGTTTGCAGGAGGGTGGACCATGGATGATGGGACTTGAAGTACCTCTACTAACTTCCCAAGTCCCCTGCGACCCTTATCCAATTACTGATCGAGACCAAACTTGGCACACAGAACCCCCATGACTACCTTCACGTCCTGGCGAGGTTCAGGGGAGGACTGACAATGGATGATGGGATTTGTAGTACTTTCACACCTCTCTGTTCCCACAGACCACTGCGGCCCCCAACAAACACCGATAAAGACCACACTTGGCACACAGAGCCCCCATGACCCACTCTACATCCTGCTACACTTCTTAAATGACCCGAGCACCGCCGGGTCCCCAAGCTAGTATACAAAAAAGTATCAAAACCATTAAAAAAGACAACTGACTGTCCTTCTCCTCAAGCTAAAGCTATTTATTTATTTATTTACATCATTTTTACCCCCCACTTTGCACCCCGCAGGGGGACTAAGAGCGGCTAACATGGCAACAATTCAATACTGCAGTAGAGTACAGTATAAAAAAGATAAAAACATACATCTACCAAGATTAAAACAACATTAGTTACAACAACATTAGCTACATAATCAAAAAGCCTTTTCCATTTTAACAATCACATGGTCAGTTTCAATGTCAGTGCCATTTTATTCATTGGCCAAATGCCTGGTTCCACAGCCACAGCTTTAGTTTCTTTCTGAAAGAAAGGAGGGAGGATGCCGATCTGTTTTCGCTGGGGAGCGAGTTCCATAGGTGGGGGGTTACCGCCGAGAAGGCCCTTCCCTCGTCCCCACCAGCCGTGTTTGCGAAGCTGATGGGACCGAGAGCAAGGTCTCCCCGGCAGATCTTAGGCTACGAGGCAAAACGTAGAGGGAGATACGTAAAGCAACTATCAAACTATTAAATAAACTTATTGTTCTAATGAATTACATTTCAGCTTCTGCTGAATATAACCCAATCTGTTTAACATTTATACATAACCATGAGTCATATTCATATCAACAATTTATCTGTTTTAACTTAACATTTGAATTATTTTACACTCGTTTTAGTTCATTACCTCAGTATTCTCTCCCATATTTTAATCTCTTTTAATTTAGATTAATCTTGTCCCCCCCCCATAGTATTTTATTCTTTCTCCTTCATTCTCAATATTTTATTTCACCAATCCACCTTTTATTTAACCCTCCCAAATCATAGAATCATAAAATAATAGAGTTGGAAGCAGATCCCTAGCCAGAAAGAAAATATCAAGAGGGGGTTGAAACTTTAAAAGTGAATCATGGAGAGTAGTTCCATAACACAAAATCATTTAAATTCTATGACTCATTCTATATTTTTATATAGACTTAATTAGCTACAACGTTTCAAGTTTTTAAAAAACCTGAAAATGACTCTTAATTGGTAATTTAGTGGTGACAAAAGAATACCATAACACCTTTTGTAAACACTTGAAAACTATGGCAATGCACTTTGCCTGCCCAACCCCGAAATAACGAGACCACACAAGTAAGCTTGGGTTCAAATTCTTGGGCAACTTTATTTTTAATTGTTACCTATTTAATTTCTGCCTTAACCTAAACTAATAGGTGTCAGGAACCTGGTGAACAACGCCAAGGAGGTATCCTAGCCGGCTATATCACTCGGCTAACTATGGCGAAAACCTATTTTCCCAATAACCAAAAACCGGACAAGTGTTAAGGAAAATGGATAGAAGTCTATTTGAAAACTGTCAATATCAGACTCTGCCATTTCTGTGCCACCAAATCTTACCTCACCGATAATCTAACTTTCCGGTGAGTGTTTATGCAAATGGCCCACCCCCCTAAAAGTTGGGGGCCTTGTGTGAACACAAACTTTGTATTTCCTATCTATTTTCTGCTAATAGGATCTGCACTGGCTGCCAATTGAGCACCGGATCACCTTCAAAGTGTTGGTCCTCACCTTTAAGGCCTTACACGGCCTGGGGCCAGAGTATTTGAGGGACCGTCGCACCCCATATTGCCCTCCGAGATCACTTCGGTCTGAGGACTCCAATCTCCTGGAGATACCTTCAGCTAAACTCGCAAGGCTGACTGCTACCCGCCGGAGGGCGTTCTCTGTCATAGCACCTACGCTGTGGAACGCCCTCCCGGCCGGAACTCGGGCTATGAAGGACTTGCTCCCGTTTAGACGGGCCTGTAAAACATACCTGTTTAAGCAGGCCTTTGGTGAGTAAGTCCTGCCCATGCCCCGCCATCTATTCGTTCTTCTGAGGATGATGTGCTGTTCATTGTGTTAACTGTGTTATTAATTACTATACTGCTGTTGTTTTTAATTGTTTTTAACTGCTTATTGCCTGTATTTTACTGTGCCCTTCGGCTCCTGTAAGCCGCCGCGAGCCTCAGGGAGTCGGCGGCATAGAAGCCCGAATAATAAAAAATAAAAAATAAAATAAACCTAGTTATGCCATACCATCTAGCCCCTAAACAGTCTAGGGCTAGGCAAAAACCTTCCCAGAACATAAGAAGGGGAAATTCCTCAACCGGCCCCCGGTTCCGCCGGATCCGCCGGTTCCATGACGACCAGTACTATACTGTTAATGGGCAGGTGTGGTGGGCCGAACCTCAGTTCAGAATGCTGCTCCAGGGGGCGGGCCAGCCCAACGCTGGCCACGCCCCCTGCCCTGGATGGTTCTAAGGAACCAACCATTCCCTCTTCGAGGGGGGGAGGCAAACTGCTCTCTTCCCCCAACTCCGTTGGGAGAAGAAAGTCCTTTGATAGAAATCAGGCTCTATCAATAAACTTTGGTGGACACTCAGGAGAGCTAGTCCAGTCACTCTTTCTTGCCCCATTGTGCATCTTATGCATGTCTTCAAAAGTTTAAGAGTTCCAGTGCATTTGATGGTTTTTCTGCAGGTGTAATCTTTTTCAATTTTCTACACCACAGGTCAAACTCATTGTAAAGTTATGTGCACTTGTTCAAGTTGGATTTCAAATGGCCACAATTAATAGGGGGGAACACATGCAGTTCCTGAATTGCTTCCCTGTGCCTTGTAAACCTTTCTTGAAGCTGACTTCAGAAAAAGTCCATAAATAGAATGTACACATTTAGTTCATAATTTAGTCCATAATATTCCATTGGTGTTGGTGAAGTTGCCTGGACATTGCTTTTACAAAATTGCCTTGAATAGATGTGAGGGATCTTAATTTCTCCAGCCCTAGAGTCCACCACTGAGTGTGCTGTGTCACAGAACTCCTGAATATTCTGAGATTCCATGGCTTTTTCTAAGAGACTGTCAACATGTTGCAGACTAGTGAAAATGTCCGTATCTACTTTTTGTAATGTTTTGCCAAACTAAAGGGATGATGACAGAAGCTTTTAAAGGATGTATATAGTTACTACAAATTCAGCATTCAGAACAGCTTTAAAATTGTGTCCAGTATGGGCAGAAATCTCACTGTTGTTTAGAGGATTCTCTTTAAGTTCTTCAAGTGTTCTCACCACCACACGGTTCAACAAAATATACAACTGTATCATTGTGCAACCCAAAGGGTTTCACAAAACAGCAACAGATTGTTTGCTCTTGATTCAAGGAAACAGTCTTTTATATTTTTCTCCAAGAGTCCCAGTCTGATGGACGATGCTCTGAAGAAATTGCACACATATGATATTGTTCCATGGCAGTGTCTGACAGGTGGAATGCTGCAAGTCTTTGCTAAGGCTAGATTTACTGAGTGAGCACTGCAGTGGATGTAGACAGCTACTGGATACTTCTACAATAGAATTGTCTGTAAACCACTAATAATGCCATTCATATTAGCAGCTCCATCATAACCCTGTCCTCATTGTGGAAGAACATGCGGGTCAGGAATAGGACTCCACAGTCACCTATGTATCCTCTGCCAAGACACTACACTTGGAAGGCCATCATACCTGGACAACGAGGGATCGCCTAAGTAAGAAAGTAAAGGCATCATCAATAGGCTTCACACTGATGTGCCCACTGAATTCACATTCGAGTTTCCAAGAGTTCCAATCTTGGGAAAAAGTAGTGTATAAATAAGTTTGATGATGATAATGATGATTTTTTGAAATCTTGTCAGAAGCGATTTGAAAAACTGCAAGTTGCTTCTGGTGTGAAAAAATTGGCCATCTGCAGAGATGTTGCCCAGGGGACACCCACAAGTATTACCATCCTGTGAGAGGCACCTCATCTCACGGATTTGAACCATCAATCTTCAGGTCAGCAGTTAAGCCGGAACAAAGGTTTTGACCCATTGCGCCATGATGATGATAAACATTTTATTTTGACTGGCAAATTGCATTGTCAAATTCAGGGAAAATATACAAATATGATAGTTCAGGGCTGTCCAACTTCTACCAGCCCAGGGGCCTGAATTCCGGTCACCGATGACCTGGGGGGCCGTAGGGTCTGCCCCCGCCCCTGGCTCCGCCCTCTCCCTCGGCGCCCTCTCCCCTTATTTTAATTTAATATTAAATATATTTAATTCCATCCTCTCCTCTCCCCTTATTTTAATTTAATATTAAATATATTTAATTCCATCCTCCCATCTCCCCTTGTTTTATTTAATATTAAATATATTTAATTCCATCCTCCCATCTCCCCTTATTTTTATTTAATATTAAATATATTTAATTCCATCCTCCCCTCTCCCCTTATTTTTATTTAATATTAAATATATTTAATTCCATCCTCCCCTCTCCCCCTTCCTACCTTTTCCAAACGTGCAGGATCCAGGAGTACCCGGACGACGAGAGAGGCGATGACCGACTGAGTCGAAGAAGGTCCTAATCGCGTCTGTGGGCCTCGGCGATCCAGTAGTAGAGTAGCCGAGAGTATCGCGAGAATACATGATCCACACGACGGGATTTCACTGTCAACGCCGGCGTGATCTCGCGTTGACAGTGAAATCCCGTGTGGATTGAGTATTCTCGCGATACTTGCTCCAAACCCGGAAGTAGGTATTTTTAATTTTTTTTATTTTATTTTTCAATTTTTATTTTTTATTTAAAAGCTTAGGGGGCCGTAGAGAAGGGGCTGGGAGGCCGTATACGGCCCCCGGGCCGCCAGTTGGACAGCCCTGTGATAGTTCATCTGTATTTTGGTTTGTATACTGAGTAGGATAGTACAAAATTGTAAGTATGTATTAACATATGTACCAAACAAAAAACCATACTACCCACGTTTCCCCTTGAACATGAAAATGAAAGAAAAATAACTTTGCTAGCTGTGAAAAGGCCAAAGTCTAGATTCTTGTTTCTCACTCTCTTGAAGGAAGGCACAACTTTTACTCTTTCTTTTGTTCCCCCTTATTTTTTCTGCAAACTAAGAAGCCACCAATCTCCCCTAGCCTTTCCTTGTTGTTATAACATGTGGATAACTTCTGTACTATTTCTAACTGTACAATATCTACTATAAGACATTAAGGACACCGCAAAACTAAAAAGAGGGCAGAAAGGGGCAGATAATATGATTTGATATTTTATTCTGACTGTGAGAGACTGGGGTTCTCTTTCCCAAAGCTTTGTTTACTTTGCCCTCCCACTCCCCTTCCTGTTAAAACGGTTAACTTGTTAAATGCTAACTCTATTTTTGTGCATGACGATGCAATTTGTAATGTTCTGTTTTATTTATTATTTTTTTATTTACAACATTTCAACGCCGCTCTTCTCACTCCCACAGGGGCACTCAGAGCGGCTAAGAATGGCAACAATGCGATGCCGCAATAATTACAATTATAATAGCAAGATAAAATCGTACAATACAATAGATTAAAATGTTTTTAACAGAGTTTTGTTTTGTATACTAATGAACGCAGTTATATGTTTAATAAACAATGCATAGTAATGCTCACCAAAGCCTTCCTTCTCATAATCAATGTAACAATAAGGCACAACATCAGCCTTTCTGATTAATTCGTATGAACATAAAAATTCTTTTCAGTTCAAATCCAGTTCCAAAAGAGAGAGGGTACACATATACAGAGTTCTTTCATGTAATTGCAGAGGTCTCTGCTGACTAAAGCTCTTTCCACATTATTCAGTACATGTATATGCTTTCTTCCCTATATTTGATACCACTTTAACTTCCATTGCTCAATGCAATGGAATCATGGGAACTTGGTGAGGTACCAGTAATCTTTGGCTGAGAAGACTAAAATTACAGCTCTTATGATCCCATAGCACTGAACATTGCACTTGAAGTGGTCTCAAACTGCATTAATTCTAAAGTGTGGATGCTCCTGGAGATAGTGATAGGAAGTATTTATTTTAAAGCTTGAGTATCACATCTTGGAGTCTAATTACTGGTGAGAATAAAAGATGTGTAGTTCTTTTCTATATTTGTGCGCAAGGTTTCTTGTGGTGGCAAGAATTTAGTGTGCTTGTCTTATGAGGAGATATCACACTAATACAGGAGTAAGATAGACTTTGAGAACTGCTGGGTTTTTTTAACCAGGGAGTTCTGCTAATGACTTATGTCTGTTTCCAAGGTGGTTTCCTTGCACCCAAAAACATGTGCAGATTTTATGTTTATCCACTCCAGTAGTGAGAGGATCTAAACAGCTCTGCCCGAGAGATTTCTGAGGATCCATATCTGACCTGAATTTTTCTGAATGTTCTGCTTTGGTTCTAGGTCCAAACATATAACTTGATACTTATTTAAATGTTATGTTTTCCAGTGGACATGTGTTATGAAATGTAAATTATGAATGCTTGGGAACCATCTGGGTTTGATCCATCTCCAGCTATGGATGAATCTTTGCAATGGTTGTATTAATTATGTCTCTTCACTTGCCTACAGCTTAAGAAGTTACTTTCGACTTCATCAGATGGGCATATGTTGGTTCACCTTCCCTTGTGTGACGGAGTCCATCCCACAATGTTGAGCTACTTCTGGTGGGACTCCATCAGAAAAGGGAAGTTGAACTGGCACATAGGAGGCATCCCGTGTTACACAGAGATCAACAGGAGGAAACACGTCCCCCTGTCGGAGAAGGTAGGGGAGAAACAGAATGATGGGGGGTGTTGTGATGGGGTCCCCCCTCCGCCGGGCATCGCTGGATTTGTCACGATGTGTAGAAATTCCCATTTTTTGCAGCCCCCCCGGTTTGGGACTCTTTACTACACTTCAGCAGGGACTTCATTTTACTTCATTTTTACCGCCATTCTCAGCCCAAGGGCAACGGGTGCCTACAGTGCGTTTCATATTTTGTGGACCCAATTTCACCCTGGATCTGGAATCCACTGGCATCTCCTGCAGCACATCTTTTGGCAGAATTTGGACTTTCTTGAGACCTTAAAAATGCATGGTATAGATGTGTGCTGCATTGAGCATTGGCGGTGTGTGTTTTGTGAACACCCTAGCCTCAAGTTGGCTATGAACTACATTATATGCTCACAGTAGAAGGTCTCTCAATTTGAATGAAATTCAGAGAATAAAATTTTCAGAATTTTGTTTCGTTCTGGCTGAGAAAACAGATCTAGAAATCCATTTGTAATGACCTCTCTTTTTGCTACTTTCTTACCAAAGTGCCCTCTTGGTTTTTGTGAGCATTACTTAGAAATGCTTTCAAATGTTTTCAGATTTCTAGAAGATGCCACACAAAGTCTAAGATTGCTTTTAAACCATGGTTAGTTCAGCCTTTCGGCTGGATTTGTGTTGCTTCATAGGAACTAGTAGGGATGAAAGAAAAGAAATACAGAAATATCTATTTTAATACTTGAGACTGCATTTTTTATTTGTGAAGGCATGTTTCATATGAAACTAATGGCAACTATACAGTTGGCTTTCCTTATCCATTGATTCTGTATCCAGCTATTCAACTATCTACAGCTTGACAATATATTGCCCTCACTGCCAAAATCCAAAAAGGAAATCTTGATCTTACCTTTTATTTAAGAGACATCATTTAATACATCACTGTATATAATGGGACTTTGGTATCCATGGAGGATCCTGGAACCAAACTGTATTTCAGAATTCCTCAAGAGTAAAAATTGGCTTTTTAATAATAAAAGTATATGCAATTTTCAAAATTTATATAAACACATGTACAAATGTCTCTCCAGACTAGAGATTTTCAAACATTATATGTTGGTGACACACTTTTTTAGACATACATCATTTTGTGATGTTGTAATTCAGTTTTATCCTTGTGTCAACACACATACATTAAACCAACTCCTTATAAGGGATATGGGCACATACATACTTACAATGTAACAACAAAATGAAACAAAACACGAGATCTCATGAAAATCTTTCATTATATATTTTTAATGAATGGTAAGATAATAACATATATCTCCAAGATTTTTGTCATTTCTCATTACATTTGTGTGACACACCAACACACTGCAGCCAATCCACTAATGTGTGTCAACAGTTTGGAAAATCCTGCTCCAGACTAAAGAAAAACCAAATCTCACACCCCAGTATGGAAGCTGATGGGACCTGAATGCGAGTGGGAAATTGAAACTTATCAATAATTATTTTTGCAAGCAAGAAGGATTGTCTGTAGCTGGATTTACACTGTCGTATAATGCAGTTTCAGAGTGCAGTTTAACTGCATTGAATTGGATTGTATGACAGTGTAGACTTATTTAATCCAGTTCAATGCAGTTAAACTGCATTCTGACACTGTATGATTTGGCAGTGTAGATCCAGCCACAGACAGATGCTGCCTTTTCCAACTTAGCTTGTATCAAACTGGCACTTGTATTAAAGGACTACACAAGGCTAATTTGAGGTTCTTTACAAAATAGAAGTGCCTGAGCCTTGTTGACATGGCAGTTTGGGTCCCAGCCAGCATTGCTTTACAGTACACCGTGCTCCTCCTGCGACTACCTCTTGGTGGCACCAGGAGTTCATGCAAAGGTCCTGCCCTGCAGCTGGATCTCTTTGTAGTTGAGGAAGTTCAGCACAACAGGTTTTAAAGCAGTAGATGTAAAACACCATCAATGTGATTCTCTCCAAATGCAAGTTTTAGTAGCGCAATACTTGATACTCTCGGTAGAATTAGGGGATGTTAGCAGGGAATCAGCTTCCAGCTGAACTTTCTAAATTTTCAGTTCTGTTGGATGGAGAGAGCATAGGAGGCAGTGCAGGATTGAGAAGGCAATTGGTTTATGACTACAAAGTCAAACATGTTCATAGTTTCTTATCGCACAGAATGGGTTTGAAGCACTTGAAAGGGTGCATATGTTCCATATAAACAGTGGGGAAACCTAGGGTATAGCATAACATCCTTTGGGGGATACATTTGGCAAAAGGAGCTTCATCCGCTGAACTCTAATATAGGTTGACCAATGTCTTTCAAGGTTCATGACTGAGATTGCAAATACCAAGAATATGAGCTTAGTCTGTCTTGGTTTCTGGATGTTAATGACTCTGTTGGAGATGTTAATGCCTCGTTTATAAAATAATATGTTTAGAACTGCAACCTAAAGTTTGGTTGCTCAGGGACAAAAAATAAGAAATGCAAGTAACTGATGAATCAATTTTGATATTAAATGTGAATTAAAACAGTTTTGTATTTATGCTTAATTTTAGAAAAGCCCATTTTCTGGGGTAATACAATAAAAGGCATTATTGTTCTGTGCTGTCAAGTCGTTTCCAAGTTTTGGCAGTCGTAAGGTGTACCTATCATGGGGTTTTCTTAGCAAGATTTATTTAGCCTTCTCTTCAAGCATAATTAATTCTACTCTCTAAATCTTCCGCATAGGGCTTGGTTTTCAGACTTTGGTCTTCTGGGCTCTTTTTTTCAAGATACAGTGGAGGAAGCCATCAAGCAGCAGGGCAAATCTGTCAGGCCATAGGGGAAATTTATTTATTTATTTATTTTTATGTATTCAAATTTATACCCCGCCACTCCCAGTGGCTAGGGGCGGCTCACAACAATCACAACAATAACAGAAAAACAGCTAAAAATACAGCGAATAGCTAAGAGTATAACAATTTTAAAAAGCACATTAAGATAACACTATAAAACAGCACGTTAACGCCGCGATAGCACAAAGCAATACAAGATGGCGTTAACAGGGGAAACACTGCCACTATCAGGCCCCAAAAGCCTGCCAAAACAGTAGAGTCTTGCAGGCCTTTTGGAATGATAGGAGGCTCTGGATGGCGTGGATGTCATCGGGCAATGCATTCCAGAGCACTGGAGCAATGATCGAAAACACCCTTCGACGGGTCGCAGTCAGGTGATACACCTTAGGGCTGGGAACAACTAGAAGGTTTTGCTCCTCGGAGCATAGAGATCTGGTGGGACGATATGGGATGAGGCGGTATCCCACATTACCGGCATTGCCCCTTCCTCGACACACTGAGGTAACTGTCATTGCCCAGCTCCCCACCCCTCCCCAAAAAAACCCCACACACTGTCCCTGGCTCAGTTAATGAGAACTTGAGTAGCTATCCATGTTCTCAGGGCTCCATTCTACTATGCTGCCAGGATGGAGCCTGCCAGATGTAACCCTGTGTCATGTGATTGGCTCCTAGCTCCATCCTGAAAGGCTGTAGGATGGCACAAAAAACATCATATGAGGAGGTCCTGAGAGTTTCCCAGGATGCACGCAAGCAGCGTTAGCACACTTCCTTTTGTGTCAGGCTTAAGTCTGAATCCAAGATAGAAATTGATATGAATGGGCAGATTATGTACTGTCATGCTTTCATTCCAATGTAAAGCTTAATGTCGAGACTTTATTAGGCTCACAGTCACATTCTTGTTGGCAATGGATACCTATAGATTTGAGCACTTTTAATATCACACTTCTCTTCAGTAGCACAATTGTGATATTAAAAGTGCTCAACTCTATAGGTATCCATTGCCAACAAGAATGTGACTGTGAGCCTAATAAAGCCTCGATATTAAGCTTTGCTCCCTATATACATTGGAATGAAAGCATGACAGTACATAATCTGCCCGTTTATATAAATTTCTATCTTGCATGCCCCCATCACTCTGCCTTCTTCAAATCCCAAGCCTTATTGATTTTGATGGGTCAAGCCTGAAACAGTAGCTTTGTTTTGAGGCTACTTTCAAGTTCTCCAAACTCTCTCTGTGGTGAGGTATGAATATAATGTTTTGAAAAGTACCACTGAGAAATTTGTTTTGAGATTACTGATAAGGGGAAGATGGTGGTCTAGATGTACAGAAAAGGAACACGGTCTCAGTCTTAAAGAAAGGGTTTGTGTAAAAATGTCACTTTACTAATGGGAATGCTGAATTCAATGACTAGGATTGCATGAATGCCAAAGGTGCTGCCAGGGGTGGGACGCTCCCATTACTGCATACATTGAAAAATTCCATGGCTTCCTTGTAAGCAAACTAGAATAATGTTTTCCCAGGGTGTGGGTTCTGTCTCCTGGTAAATAGAGGATGCAGGTGAATGCTTCAGTTATGTTCAGTGCTCACAGTGAGGAGGCCCTACCTTAGCCATTCTCCTAGAGTCAAAAGAAATGGGGAAATAAGTGCTGTGAAGCTGAAAGATTTGTGTGCTTTATTTTTTTAGTTATATTTTAAACCCTTGCATAGTTTCTCACGTTGCTCTAATTTTATTCCATTGTATTTTGCAAATACTTTTATGGCACTCTGACCGCTGTGACAAAGTGCTCGATAAATAATTGCTCCTCATTGTTATTCAACTCTAACCTGAAAACTGAAAGATGGCTATTTAAAGTGAAACCAAGCAAAAAGTCAAAGCTCTACGAGGACTCCTATATTTTGTCTCTTAACAAAAACCATGTTTGAAGACTCCGGCCCATAACGCTGACAGTAATTATAGGGCGCCATCCTAAACATTGCTAAATAATTCTCCTTAGTGCTTGGGCTTGATCTTGATCTGTGAATTCCTTTTCTCTTATGGGTGTAACTCTAAACAAGGGGATTAACATTACTTTGCTTTCTTTTTTTTACTTAGGCTAAAATGAAAAGGTTGAAAAGTTCTTCCCAGTACTTAAAGCGCTGAGTTTAATATTGTAAGAGTTCGCCTTTCATAGTAAATTTTTGTAAGTCTTTGTTTGAGTTGTTCACTCTGGCCTGTGCAAATATGAATAACTATTTTAAGGGAGAGCGCAAGAGAGAGATGACTGCTGTTGAATGGTTGCAATATGTTTTATTTCATGTTTTTAGTGTCTCCCCTCAGTCCTGAATTTGGCTCAAAATGAGCTATATTACTCTTTTGCTTCTAGTGTTATGCTGTTTGCCCTGAGCTTCTGATATTAAAGCAACACACAAGCCCTCGATTATTGTCCCCAGATTATGTATCAGTTTAAAAATAGACAAAAGGCGTTGGTCTTGCCCAAAGGACTTTGTACAAGTGTCAATATGCCTGAGTGGCTCACTTTAAAAATGAGATATACAAGTGCAAATTTGAAATTTAAAGATGGACTCTTGTTCCTGTTTTTAAGAGCACCTCTGTCTCTGGACATCTCACTGGTTCCAAAATGAAGTGACTATTGCTTTAAGCAAACCATTACTGTGCAGTCAGCCTGACATCAATGTAAAGAAAAACTCTGGAGCAGATCATTAAGGAGGCAGTCTGCAATCACTTAGAAAGAAATGCTATGATTACTTAAAGCCATCATGGAATTCTCAAAAGCAAGTCAATCCAGACTAACCTTATCTTTTTTCTGATAGAGTTACAAGCTTGGTAGTTGAAGGAAATGTTGTAGATGTAGCATATCTTGATTTCAGTAAGGCCTTCGACAAGGTCTCCATGACCTTCTTGCAAGACAGTAGTCAAATGTGGGCTAGGCAATGCTGTTAGGTGGATCTGTAATTGGTTAAGAGACCAAACTTAAAGAGTGTTCACCAATGATTCCTCTTCATCCTGGAAAGAAACAACAAGTAGAGTACCACAGGGTTTGGTCCTGAGCCCAGTTCTGTTCAACATCTTTATTAATGGCATAGACGAAGGTTTAGAGAGCATGCTTATCAGGTTTGCAGATGACACCAAAGTAGGTGGAATACCTATTTTCCAGAGGACAGAATCAGAATTCAAATGACCTTAATAGATTAGAGAACTGGGTCAAAACTAACAAAATGAATTTCAACAAGGTCAAATGTAAGATACTACACTTAGGCAGAAAAAAAAAAGAAATGCAAAGATTCTGAATGGGTGATGCCTGGTTTGACAACAGTCCATGTGAAAAAGATCTTGGAGTCTTCATGAACAACAAGTTGAACACGAGCCAACAGTGTGATGCAGCAACTAAAAAAGCCAATGGGATTTTGAGTTGCATCAAAAGGTATATAGTGTCTGTGTAGATACAGGGAAGTCATGGTGCCTCTTTGTTCGACTTTGGTTAGACCTCACCTGGAATACTGTGCCCGGTTCTGGGCACCACAATTTAAGAGATTTCATGACAAGCTGGAAGGTGTCTAGAAGAGAGCAACTAAAATGATCAAAGGTCTGAAGATCATGAATTCCTCTGAGCAGTGTCTTAAAGAGTTGGGGATGTTTAGCCTGCAGAAAAGAAGGTTAAGAGGAGACATGATAGCCATGTATAAATGCATGAAAGAATGTCACAATGAAGAGGGAGCAAGTTTGTTTTCTACTGCCCTGGGCACTAGGATTCAGAGCAATGGGTTCAAATTACAGGAAAGGAGATTCCACTTGAACATTAGGAAGAACTTCTTGACTGCAAGAGCTATTTAGCAGTGGAACTCTCAGCCTTGGAATGTGGTGGAAACTTCTTCCTTAGAGGCTTTTAAACAGAGGCTGGATTGCCATCTGTCAGGGGTACTTTGATTGTGCTTTTCCTACATGGCAGGGGTTGAACTAGATGACCCATGTGGTCTCTTCCAACTCTATGTTTCTATAAGCAATTAAATAGACCTGCACTTTGGTTATGTTTGCCAAAAACAGACAACACCCTTCACTTAAAAAGACAAAGGCAACCTTTTGATGGAAACTAATCACATTGTTGTAGTAATTACAAGCTATTTAAAAAAGCAACCACAACAAATGGCCATCAAATTCACTACTTTTGTGTAATTTATTTTTGAGTGGTTAAGCTTGCTTTCCTCCTTAAACACACACACACATCGTCCTCAGCACTGAAAGCTGAAGCAATGCTTTCCTGCATGAAAGTCCTGTTTGTGATGATGTGCTTGTGTTGACTTGTTCATACAAACAAGTCATCACTTACCATGTTCTTGTGCTGTCCAGTTTCCACATCATGATGGATGATGCTGAAGATTGCTGTTGGACACATCACATTAGTTTAGTGGTATTCATTAACGTCAACAGCTTTTGTCAGCTTCCTCAGCTGCTCCAAAAATTGACGAGGCAGTTTTTCAACAGGAGTTTTTGTTAGATTCTTTCAAAAGTAATAATTATGAGATTGCAGCATTTACCTAGTTAGCAGATTGATTAGTAACAAAATCCTACACATAACTGCTCAGATGTAAGTCCTGCTAAATTCAGTCGGGTTTACTCCTAGGAAAGGAAATAATCGATTGAAATTCTTTTCAATGATAATTCATTGGGTGTGACAGATGAGGCAGTAAATATGTGACGAGTGGGATGCATCTCCTTAGAGATAGTTCATATTTTTTTCTTCACACAGAGAAGGGAATGCCCCTTCTTAGATGTTTCCTATTAGATCACATGTACACATTATCTAAAAACAAATAATATGTTCCCTACTCCCCAGAATTTCAGTTTCATTCTTATTGGAGGGTGTCATCAGATCTCTTTAAACAGGACTTTCAAGTCTTTGTTTCTTTAAGTTATAGGTGGAGGGGATGTGTGTGGATGTGCATGGAAGACTTCCAGTGAATCCCAGGCTCTGTAGGCTACATATCAGAGGAAGAACCTGGGAAATCCTCCTCTGGGGATTCCTAAGGAAACTTTATGAAATCCATGGAGCCACAATAGGTTAATAGGCAATGCAAAGACACGTGCATACATAGACACAACTCTGCAAATCCCGGACTACAAAGCATATTGATACAGCTGATATTGAATACCTAAGGTTTTATATGTTGTACACCAGGGGTACTCACACTTTTTCAGCATGCGAGTTACTTATAAAACAACCAAGTCAAAATGATCTACCTACCCACTACTCAGAGAGCCATAAAAGCAAAATATTTGGAAATTTATTTAAGTGAGAGCCATATAATATATTTTAAGACTGAATGCAACTAAATGTGAGTATAATAAGCCCCTGAATTTATTCATAATAATAATGATGATAATATTCATTCAGCCTCTACTACTACTACTACTACTACTACTAATAGTAACAACTACAACAATAGGTTCCTAGAGTAGAAGGAGACCTCCAAGGGCCATCCAGTCCAAACTCCTTCTGCCATAAGGGAAAAACACAAAGCATTCCTCACAGATGGCCATTCAGCCTTTGATGATAATAATAATAATAACAACAATGGGTTCCTAGAATAGGAGGAGACCTCCAAGGGCCATCCATTCCAACTTCCTTCTGCACCTGGGCGGCGTCGGGAGCCTGCAGGGCGGGACTGAACCTTCCTCCCGCCCTGACTGAGATCTACCAGGATGCCCTACGTGATCTACCAGTAGATCATGATCTACTTAATGAGCACCCCTGTTGTACACCATTGCTTTAAGGCAATGTCTGTCTAGCATCTTGGGTTTGTCAGAGACTGTTAATTTCCAGGGAATTCAAATGATGCATTTTGAAAACAAAAGGTAATTATTATGTAGTTCAGGGTAGAGAATTTGAAATAAAGTGAATTATTCCCCTCCACTTATGACTTCATGTATTTTTATTTCATAGACATTGGAGAAATATTGCCCCAGAACAATATCCTGGGGGGGGGGGCATGCCACTGATCTTTCCCTGTTTGAACTTCTTTTACAACAATGAGTTTTACTTTAGCCATAATGAAATTACAACGGAGGAGGCAGTGAAACAGGACAGAAAGGAGGGGAGGAAGAGATGAGCGGTCATCTTAAAATCTGTCTTCAGGTTTTTTTGGCTTTTTGAAGTTCTGATCTGTTTTGGACAATTGAAATATATGTTGTCAAGGCAGTGTGCTGTCCAGCCAAGTGAGCCATCAGCTAATCTAACCTAGTGTTTGGTCTGCAGTTTTATTGTCATGAGATCATTTTCTATTCTATCTCTTCCATGAAGATAAATTGGTTATGAATGACACAGATAATATGCACATACCCCCTTTTGGATCCCCCCCGTGAGGCAGGGAAGACTCTAGGATTATAATGTAGTAATTGAGTGCTTTTGAGTTGCTGGAGCTGCTTTTAGCCTCCAGAGCTTGAGTGACTTTCAGTGGTAATATATTGCGACAATGTACATCTGCCCTGGTACTCCCTCCCTATTTTGTGGACTTGTTCATGGCAAACGTTTTGTGATTCATGGGCCTTGTTTGTTTGGGCATCCAAATCATGTTGGCAGAGTCACTTTGATTAAGCAAGACATGGAATTTGCCAGATAGCCCAGTGGGACCATACCAACCTCAATAAAAGTTATCCAGTTCCCCCAGCTTGCTTCAAATTATGAGAAGTAGTTTGCAAAAACAAAAATAACAAAATGGTCAGCTTCACAAGCTGTGATAAATCACTCATGGTTAAGAATTTTGCTTAAACCCCGTTTGTGCCTCATTTTTACAAGGTATCTGGTTAGCTATGCAGAACAGTGTTGGGTTGCCAAGAGCAGCTGGACCTGGATTTATACCCCTTCTTCTAATTTCAGATATTATGCTCAATACTCACACATCCAGAAGTTGCTATGGAGAAGACAAAATGAGGATATTTTTCCCAATAACAATTCTGCCCTCCAATGAAATTTTCCTTCAGTTCCCAAATTTCCAGCATTACAGTAATTCAAAACTCCAGCTGAGTATTTGGAAATTCTACGGAGCCATTGAGAGATAAGGGACAGGACAGGCTATCAGAGGTAATGCAAACACAGCAAACGTCTAAGAGTTCTAGGTATAAATGATGTTGCTCACCCTGGAATTCTAGAAATCTTGGGACTGAAGGAAATTTTCACTTGGAACAGCAGAATTCTTATGCAGAGCAATGCTGTATCTCTGCTACTCACTTACTTCCAGATCTCTAGTTTCAACAGGCTCTATTGTGGGAAACCCAGGTTGGCTAGAGACTAATGGTGCATCTGCACTGTTTAAATAAGACAGTTTGACACCACTTTAACTGCCATGGCTCAGGCCTATGGAATAAGAGGCACCAGCACTCTTTGATAGAGAAGGCTAAAGACCTCATAAAATTATAACTCCTAGGATTCCATAGCATTTTCACGGAGTGTTAAGTGCTAGGAACAGACCTTAGCAGATTGTCTGTGTGAATAGCTACAACAATGTAACACTTGTAGGTATGATGATAGGGTGACACATTCAGATTTAACAAGAGTCTATACCATTTGCTTAACTAATGTATCTATTCTAGCTCAAATCCCAGCTACAGCGGAGTATATGTCCTCACGCTACGGATTTTCCCGGTCCTGAAGAAGCCCCCTAGGGTGAAACGGATTTGCGCAGGAGTCAACCGGAACGGAGCTTCACAATTCCCCCCTATTGGATTACAAATATCCTTTATATTTTGACTTGGTGAAGAACACTCTCAAGGACAATATTGACTTTTGAACACTCCGAGAACTTTCATTGTGAGTAAATGCAGGCATCAAGCCGCAAAATATATTAGATGCATGGACTATGACTCTCTCGCTAGCCTAGCCTTTATTTGTTATACGTATGAAGTATATATTATATGATATTGATTACTTTAACCCAATAAGATTTAAATTGCTGCATTGAATATCTTCTGCTGGACTCAACTCTTTGTGTTTTGGTTAATTGGGGTACAAAGACAGGAGGAAAGTTGCGTTGTTGTAGGTTTTTGGGGGCTATATGGCCATATTCTAGAGGCATTCTCTCCTGACGTTTTGCCTGCATCTATGGCAAGCATCCTCACAACCTCTGAGGATGCTTGCCATACATGCAGGCGAAACATCAGGAGAGAATGCCTCTAGAACATGGCCATATAGCCCCCAAAAACCTACAACAACGCAGTGATTCCAGCCATGAAAGCCTTTGACAAAACAGGAGGGAAGTTGTTTGCCTAAAGCCAAGATAAGTAGATAACCATATGAATGGAAAACAAATGTATTGGAATAAAGTAAAGTGGTGGTTGAGAACCAGAGGGAGATGTGATAAACTGGTTGAAATAGCCCTCATGAGGCTGGAGCATTAACTGTTGTTATAATATGTGCAGGGTGCCAGGAGACCATTGTCTCTATCCCATCCACTACAATGGACTGGAGTTCATTGATATATTTCAATCCTGCTGTTTCCAGCTTATGGCAGTCCTGTCATATGGTCTTCTTGGCAAGAAACAGCAGAACAAAGGGGCTTTGAACTGTGAAAAATGTGTAACTTCATGGTTTTTCCAAAGTTAGTTTTCATGTCAGCCATAATTCTTTTGGGTCATAAACAAGTGTATAAGTATGCTTAAAACATATCATTCCCTGATTCCTGAGTTTCCAGAAAAGTTTGAAAAAACAGGTATCATCTGATGTGGTAGAAAATTGTCTCTGTGTCCTAATTTATAGAAAGCATACAATTCTTATTTGGGATAGCTGAAAATTATCTGTAAAGATTTAATTCAGCATTTCTCAACCTTCTTAAACAGTTCCTCATGTTGTGGTGACCTCCCCTCCCAACCCCCCCCAAATTTGAATACTGGTGAGATTTGGAGGGAGTTGATTTTGTCATTTGGGAGTTGTAGTTGCTGGGATTTATACTTAATCTATAATCAAAAAGCATTCCAAACTCCACCAATGATGGAATTGAACCAAACCTGGCACACTGAACTCCTATGACCAAGAGAAAATACTGAAAGGGTTTGGTGGGTGTTGACCTTGAGTTTTGGAATTGTAGTTCACCTACATAAAGAGAGTACTGTGAACACAAATGATACATCTGGACCAAACTTGGCACGAATACTCAATATGCCCAAATGTGAACACTGGTGGAGTTTGGGGAAATAGGCCTTGACATTGGGGAATTGTAGCTGCTGGGATTTATAGTTCATTTACAATCAAAGAGAATTCTGAACTCCACCAATGATAGAATTGGGCCAAACTTCCCACACAGAACCCCCATGCCTTGAAGGGACTCGCTAGTGTGAGCCTCCCTTCCACTTTGCATGCTCTCCCTCACCTGCGCATGTGCACTACACTGCCATGTGCTGAGCACGCCTGCTCTCCCCTCCCCACTTGGAGTCTCAGAAACAGCCCTCCCCTTGTCTGAGAGGATGGCCAATAACAGTGAGGGAGGACTTTTTTTGGGAGGATTTGCCGTCTGTTTCCAAAAAGGAAGAGAAGGATACATGGTGAGATCTTCAGCCTTCTCTGCCAAAGGGGTTTCTAAGACTAGAACTTAATAAACTTTTTTTAAAAAAAGAAATAGCCACGATGTAATACTTCTTCCGGTGTGGGTCTGTGGCTAAATTATCACAGAACTGGTACATGCTGTTGAGGTGACAATATGTGAGGCTTCCCATGTTGCACCAGCAATAATGAGGGGAAGCTGGGCAGTCAATGCTTCCCCCATGGGATGGGGTGATGGGTGAGTCAGGTGATGTGGGGTGTGGGGATGATGGGCTCCCCATGCACCACAACAGGCATTGCACAGTGATTCTGGCAGCCTGTATGATAATGTTGTCTCTGTCTCCCCAGGGTAGGGTTACCACTTTTTGATATAGAAATAAGGGACATTTACCTAAAAATGCGGGATTTTTCGCAAAAATAAGGGACACTTTGTAAATAAATAAATAGTCATAAATAAATAAATATTCATTCATAAATAAATATTCATTCATAAATAAATAAATAAATATTCATTCATAAATAAATAAATAAATATATAAATAAATATTCATTCACTTCAATTCCCACCATTCCTAACAGCCTCAGGCGCCTTCCTTTTCCACCTTGGCCGCTTAAGCTCTAGGGAAAAGGGATGAGGGGGAAAAGGAAAGGACCTGGCACTGTTAAAAATGGTGGGAGTTGGAATCCATAACACCTGGAAGGACCCGAGTTGGCCCATGCATGGCCTAGAGCGCGAGGCTGTGGCCCCAAGGCTCACCGGTCGTAGAGGTGCAGCGGGGGACGCGGCTTGGGGAGGAGGGTGAAGCGGAGCTCGGCATTGGCAGCCACCTCGGCGTTGGCAGCCAGCGCCTGGGTCTGGGGTCCGAGGGGCGTGACCGGGAAGGTTGGCACGCGGGCGGCCAAGCGCTCCCAGAGGGCTTCTGGGGTGATGCCATCCAGCCCCTCCAGCGCCACCTCCTCCAGCGCAGGCGTTTCCGGAAGGAGGGACACCGGCAGGGACTCCGCTCCACCAATAAGCAGAGCATGTGGTGCGCCAGAAGTGACGTCCCCATCCTGCGTGCTCTCTCTCTCAGCTCTCTCTCTCTCAGGAGGAGCGAAAAATAAGGGACACCAGCTGGAAATACGGGACACCCAAAAAAGGGCCAAAATACGGGACGTCCCGTATAATACGGGACATATGGGAACCCTACCCCAGGGTTTAATAACAACAACAATTAAAACAAAAACAAAAAACCCTATGTCTTCATGATACCAGAAATGTACTGCTTCCCATTGCCTAAAAGTGGAACTGATTGTTTCAGAATGTTTGGAATTGTGAGAGATCGCAGTGGATCTCTCAACTGGAGTAATCAAATCAACAAAGCTGAACAACAACCAGCCCTAAAACACAATGTCTAGCAGGAGAAAAAGAAGAATATGCTTAGTCTTCTTTGTAAACCCTATCAAAATAGTTTTGTTGTTCCTGTTCTTCTTGATTTGTGCCTTAAAGCGATTCCCAACTTATGGGAACCCTATCACAAGGTTTTCTTGGCAAGATTTGTTTCAGAGGGGTTTTCCCATATCACCCTCTGGATTGCCATGAGAAGTTATTTAAGCCCAGCGTTCTAGCCTAACACTCAAACTACTAAACTATACCAGCTTCGCAAATTACGTATTCATAATCAAACACGGTTTTACTGATGAAAAACAAGGAAGAAGATTAAAATGGCTGTAAATATAATAAAGGAAGAGAGAGGGAGTGTGTGGGAAACATCTAATAAACAAGAAATTATCATAAATATGTGCGGTGCCTAATTTCCTAGAAAGTAACATGCAAACTAGCAATTAATAAGTATAAGCATGTAAAGGTACAAAGGGTGCTAATACATACTAGAACAATCTCCTTACGCCAATGCTCCAAATTGCAATATGCCTTTCCATTCTTGCAGCCTCTGTCACACCATTATTCTGAAAATGCACATTTGCCTGTATGAGAAAAAGAGGACAGCGGGGGAGTGTTTCAGGGCGTAGAGTAAATCCACGCTAGGGAAACTTAGAAGGGTTGTGTCATTGAGACCCCACTCCATTTGTCATTAGTTTTTCTCTCCTTGTCTCCCCACACCTGCCCATGTGTCTTAACGGCCTTCTGGCTGAATGACTTCATCCTCAGGCCAAGGATTGCTGTATCAGGTGAGATTTGATTCCTGAGTTTCTCTCCGAGCTTAATTGGTTACCTTGCAGTTCCTGCTTACAGCTTTGTACATTCCCCAGTCTATTACTGCACAGCAAAGATGCGATATATAAAGAAGCTGATTAAAGTCCCAGCGAAACCTACAGTATCTCCAGCAAAAAGAGAATTTTTAACAGCTGGTTCTATTTATACGTTTTTATTTCTTGGAACTCATGAATGTTCCGGTGAAAGATGGTATAATTGATTTAGATCAAATTATGAAACGTTATACTCTGCTTTCCAAAACACACTTTTCTGGCTCTAAATTCTGTAATGCATCATTCGCAGGTAATGCTGAATAAAGCTGGAGGAAAAGAACTCCCTTTCAACCATATTGTAGATTACAGTATGTTCCTTCCTTGCAGTTGGAGTTTCTGTTTGCAATAGAATCAGTGTCCCATTAATGAATTGAAGGCTTATTGCTTTAAGGTAAGATGTGCAAGTGCCACTTCCATAACTTCTGAAAAAACATACCTTAGACCAGTGTTTCCCAACCAGTGTACCGTGAGTGATCATCAGGTGTGCCGTGGGAAATTGGAACCTCCAGTATCCCTTCCCCCCCCCTGCCGAACACTTTTTCTTCTCCATTCAGGCTCCCCCTTCTTCCCAGCCTCACTCTGTTCGCTTTGCCTCACTTTGCTCTGGGGCAAGTCTGCGCAGTAGCGCCCGCATGGGTGACATCGTCCCCCTCCCCCCTTCCCCTCCTGAACACGCTCACGCTGCCCCCTCGGGAACAAAATGGTGGCAGTAGCGGCACTGTAGAAGAAAAAGTAAGTGTTCGGCAGGAGGGGGAAGAAAGGGCGTGAAGGGGAAGGGGGAGTGTAAGGACTCACCTGCCTTAAGCAGGGCCGAGGCCTGCTTGGAAGAGGTTTGAAAATCTTGTTTTGGTTGTGCTGGCATCCATCTTGGAGAGGTGGCTGCAGCCAGCAACCATTAAGGGAAGGGAAAGCCAGAGCAAGGGGGCGTGGCCTTGCAGGCTTGTGCCTAGTTGCAGTGAAGAGGCTGTGATTGGCTAGCGTATAGAGGGGGAGGAGTTGGAGCTGACAGAGTAGAAAGTCCTGTCAGAGAATGTTTCAGTCTGGAGTCTGGAGTTTAGAGCGAGGCTGTGCAGACGCACATCTCCAGTCTCTGCTCTTTAGAGTCAGGCTGTAGATTCGGCATCTACGCCTGAGGCAGTCTTGAGCAAGGTTCTGGGGGAGTATTACCAGAGCCTTGGCAACAGAGACTGACAGTCTGTCCTAAGCAATTCACCACGTAGGAATAGGCTGGACTAGTGGGAGTCAAGACTGAGATCTGACCGCCCTTAGGGCCAGTAGTCATTCTAGTGGGGGACGCTTGTGGAAGAGTGCCAATTTAGAACTGTTCTTGTGATAGGCAGTTGGGATACCTGGTCATCTCTGGAGACTAGGGTGACAGGTAGTTGGACTCTTAGACTGTGTGGGTTACGAGTAACCCAGGAGTAGCCAGACTCAGGGAACGATCTAGGTGATTAGATGTTCCAGAACTTTAGTACAACAACCATCTAGTGGAACTATTAGGTGGGAGTTGGGAGACAAGTCTTCGTACTGTCTGTGGAACTGAACGTACCAACTTAAGAAGTAATAATAGCCTTTTATAGTCAGAAACCTCTACGCTCTAGCACATATATATTGATCTTGTAACCATCATGCTATCCAAGTCTATCATTGCTGTAACCGTACGCTAGTTGCCTCTTAGTAGAACCAATACGACCTGTGCCTATTTGATAGCCTTGTTGTAGTTAATAAATACTTTTTATTATTAACTTTTAAATAAGCCTCCGTCATCTTTCGGTCTCCTCAGTTTACATTCTTGGTGGGTGGGTGGTTGTAAAGGCTAACGCTATAGACACTTCATTTAATTAGAGTTTAATTAGAGAAAGTAAATCCTAATGACCCATTAGGTTGGTGGCAGACTACCGGGAGTGTCAAAATAGTCAATTTAGGTGACCGAGATCGTCACAGGGAGGAAGAGGTCTCTGTCGAAAGCTGGCATGGGCAAACTTGGGTTTTCCAGGTGTTTTGGACTTCAACTCCCACCATTCCTAGCAGCCTCAGGCCCTTTTCCTTTTTTCCCCTCAGCCACTTAAGCAGAAAAGGGCCTCAGGCTGTTAGGAATGGTGGGAGTTGAAGTCCAAAGCACCCAGAGGGCCAAAGTTTTCCCATGCCTGTTTTAGGGACCTTAAAGTGGCGAGCCTCCTTCCAACGTTGTGGTTCTGGATAGAAAACAAACAACAACATAGCATAACATTGTTTGAGTCCACAGTGCTCTCTGGGTGTAGGTGAACTACAACTTCCAAACTCAAGGTCAATTCCCAAGCAAACCCTTTCAGTACTTTCTGTTGGTAATGAGAGTTCAATATGCCAAGTTTGGTTCATTTCCATTGTTGCAAGAGTTCAGGATGCTCTTTGATTGTGTGTTAACTATAAATCCCAGAAACTGTAACTCCCAAATGTCAAGGTCTATTTTCCCCAAACTGTGTTCACATTTGTGCATATTGAGTATTCATGCCAAGTTTGGTCCTAATCCAACAATGTTTCAGTCCACAGTGCTCTCTGGATATAGGTGAACTACAACTCCAAAACCCAAGGTCAATGCCCACCAAACTCTTATAGTATTTTCTCTTGGTTATGGGAGTTCTGTGTGGGAAGTTTGTTTCTTTCTGCCATTCCTGCCAGGATATACAGTATATGTTGTGTTCATCAAAACAGGTCCAGGTTTCACACTGAGTGTATAAATACATTTAAAAACATATTAACTATATGTATTACTGTGTTAGAGCGTCATTTTGTGTCATTTTGGTTGGTGGTGTGCCCCAGGATTTTGTAAATGTAAAAAGTGTGCCGCGGCTCAAAAAAGTTTGGGAAACACTGCCTTAGATTTGTAAATGTATCTGTGGTTTCCTGTCTTGAATCACGTAGATGCCAACAAAGTGGCGAACCTGTGTCTGGTGAAGCTCCCATGTATGAATGTTTGCCTTTATATTTTAAGAAATATTCCTGGCACATTAAAAACTGTCATGCCAAGGAACCTTTCTAAGTGGCAATCTAATTTCTATGCACACAGAAAGAAAACATTACAAAATTCACCTTGCTACTGTACCCAAACTCAATCAATGAAGCTACAGTCCTGAGTCTGCATTACCTGAGCTTGGCCATTGAGGACTAGGCAACGTGGAGGTGTCTCATTCAGGGGATCATTGTAAATTGAAGTCTATTTGACAGCAGTCAACAACAATCTGCTTATCTAAGCATTTAGCAGGAAATATCATACAATTTCAGTTAAAAATCAGAGAGAACAAGCAGTGTTCCTTCCTTCTGGAGCAGCCAAAGAAATAACCAGCTGTATATCTCAGAACAGCCAGTAGATGCCACCACTGAGAAAGTGGTTTCCCCAATAAACAACAAATTACCTATCTTAATGATGGGCCAATGAGTCGGGCCACTGAAAAATGTTCATAAAGGATGATCATGTGTAAACAGGTATAGGTGGCCATTGAAATAGCCTGTATTGAAGCTGTATTAAGAAACGGGAAGTTTAGTAGTTGTAATCCTTCATTTAAAAGCATTTTATCTCCCAATAGCAATGTAAGGTAGATTGGGCTGAGTTTGTGTACGTAATGTATGTCTTTGTGGGTGAATGGGGATTCCTTGATCTAAGTCTGTTAGTCCTATATCAGCTTAATTTTATGAGATTTGATTAGAACTTATGGTTTATTTATTTATTTATTCCCTTAGGCTTGGGGCGGTTTACATAGATAAAAGCATAACAATTTCAATAAAACAATTTAACACTATATAATTAAAACGCTATAAAACTACTGAACAACTGCCCAGCTTGTCACAATACCAGAACACTAAAGATATAGGACAGTCAGTTGGACCATTGATGTTCAATGCTTGTCGGAACAGCGTTGTTTTACAGGCTCTTTTAAATACCGATATTTCTGTAAGAGCCCGAGTGCTATTCGGCAGAGAGTTCCAGTGTCAGAGCTACAATAGAGATACTCTACTATTGGGGCTGATTGATTTTAAACTTGAGAGTAATACTGAAAAATTGTTTGTATATTGTATATCGGCGGCTAGAATGACCATAGCCAGAAGGTGGAAAGAAGATCGAACCCCGAAAATAGAAGATTGGAAGCTAAAACTTATGGACATCATGAGCATGGACTGTCTCACGAGAGCACTGACACAGAATAAAACATGAAGCATACTGATTGGTCCACAATCAGAAGATATATGGCAGAGAGAAATATAGAATAGATAACTTCAATAGATTAAATCCAGCAGTTGTTTAAAAAGTAGCTCAGTAAAAATGTACTTTATTTATTTATTTTTTAAAAAAGAGCTACAATAGAGAAAGCTCTTTGCCTCGTAGTTAGGTGGTAAGTTTTGACCGAGGGAACCATTAATAGGTTACAGGTTATCAAGAAGTATTATAGTAGCAACCGTGGAGTACATGCTGGATTTATTTCTTAATAAATCAACATGGGTTTATACTGTTAAAGACCAAAATAAAACAAAATTTCAAGAATCTTGAAATATTTATAACTTTATTGACTTCAAACATACAGTAAGTGAAATTACCCTTTCAAAATTATAAGTACTGTATGCAGTCAAAATAGATAGGAGATATGTATTTTATATGTGAGCTGAACATGGTGTAGCCAACAGCCTATGTGAACAGATATAGCATCCAAACATGACTGTTGACCTCTGAAGTGTTTTTATAATTAGTCAAGAATATTTAGATGCTGTATTCTTAACCTTTCCACACCCATTGGAAGCTTTAGAGTTAAGAGCTTTTCCTTTTGAATAACAGCGTTCATAAAGGATTGCAACTGTGAGATAAAGAATGGCCCATACAGAAGAGACAAAAATATATACTCAGAGCTGCTTATGTAGAAGCTAATGCACCTTGAGGGATGTTGTTTCATTAGGGAACACATGTGAGCACTCTGAAAGAGTTAGTCATTAGGAAACACCCTGACAACAGATGTATATTTATTTACTAGCCAAATGCAAAGCTCAATAGAGTTCAGTAGTTCCTGGAAAATTGTGAAGAGCTTTTCCAGTGAGCTTTCTGCAGTTGTAGAACATTATTGTCCTAAAGCTCAGCTCATTCCTTCATTTATCCAATGTATATCCCACCATTCTTTCAAAATTAAGTGGATGAAAATATGATTTAAAACTGACACAGATTAATAACATAATTAAGCCAACTACAGTGTTAAGCACACAATTGAATTAAGCAATATAAAAGTAAATAAATAAATGTTAGCATATACCCATTCAAAGTTTGTTCTTCAACAGTTTGTTGGTTGCCAAAAATCAGCATTAAAAATGGCATTTGCCTACTAGTAGAAAGAGAACAAGGAGGGCTTCAGCAAGTTCCAGACAACTGGGAAAGGCCTTTAGGTTTCACCTTCACTAGACATTTTCTGCACTGTGTTCATAGCAAACTTATGACTTGTGGGCTGTGAATGGAATTTGCCCAATGCTGGGAGTAGGAGATACGTAGGGCCTGCCCACACACATTCAAACTCCTAATTCAATTAGAGTTGAACTAGGACAGTGGTTCCCAAAGTGGGCGGTACCACCCCAGGTGGGCAGTGGGATAATCTAGGGGGGCGCTGGAAGGCCCAGGAGAATTTGAGGGGCGACGAACCCCTGTAAGGGGGCGGTGGGGGCGGTGGCGTGAGCCAGGTGACAGGCTACCATCCATCTGTGTGTGTGTGTCTCTCTCTTCTTCCCTCTTCCTGCTCCCTCCTCCTCCTCTTGCCAAGCAAGGGATAATAATACTAATAATACATTTGGGGTTCCCTTCCAACTGGTTGAGTCTTCTAACAATAATACTGTTCTTCAACATATTTAGTGGATTCAGTGCAATAACCAATTTATTAACAAAAAAAGAAACCGATTACAAAATAGTCAATCGCTATGATTTGAGATTACTGCTGATGAAAATAGAGCCGAGGATTACTAGATTGGTAGCAGCATACCAGGTTTATCCTTTTCATGAAGATGATTTCGAAAGTTTTAACTTTTTTTGTATTACCTTTCTATTCTAAGTTCAATAAATAGTTTCATAATTTCAAACTTCAATGTTTCTAATTTACAACTGTCTCTAAGGTAGAAATATTAATACATATATCTTTCTGTTTAATTGCTGTTAAGATTAAAAATAATAATTTCTAGGGGGGCGCTGAGTAATTTTTTTTCTGGAAAGGAGGCGGTAGGCCAAAAAAGTTTGGGAACCACTGAACTAGGACATCCAAATGATGAGCTTATCTACACTGACTGAAAATCCTACATTTGACCAGAAATCAAATCTGGAAGTATGGCTGACGTCTAGGGATTTTCAATCCGTACTACAGTTTAACCTAGTTTTACTCTCCTTGAAAGAAGTTAGGAAAAGTGCCAGAGTTCTAGAAAACCTCCATAGCAGCCTGCACTTTGGCATTGGTGTGAAAAGACCGCTCAAATCCTAGCTAGTCCACTGTCCACACAACCTATAAAAGGAAAGAGAATGGATTTGGAGCTGTGTTGTTTCCATTGCAGTAACAGCCAGCCAGAGCATTCTGGAGAGCTCTTAGCCATCGCCAGGTACCTTGGCTGACATTAGCAAAGGCACCCACACAACCAAAAAGAAAGAATGGAAAAGGTTCCCCTTCTTCTTCTTGGTCACATTGGTGCCCTTGCTAATGTTAGCAAAGGTCCTTGGTAATGGCCAAGAGCTCTCCAGAGTACCAACTGGCTGCTGTGTAATACCACCATTCATCCAAAGCGGAAATCCTCCAGACGAGTCCCAGATTTTGCTGTATATGTAGATGAGTCCTTAGTATGAAGTAGGTCCCACGTGGAGACCCTTAATATAGAATATATTTCAAAAACCTTCTGGAAACCAATTTGGTTTAGGCTGTAATGCCCTTCCATAGCTCCCACCCTTATAATGACACATTCTGAGGAGTGAATACCAACAAGAACTTTAACATTTGATTCCTTCATTAAAAATAAATATAATTTAAAGCCACTGTGTTAGCCATTGGAGAAGACCCTTAAAATCAATGGTAGCTAACTTATCTATGACTAAATTAAGCCTCATTGATTTCAGTAGGTCTCTTCTAAATGTGACCAAGTTCAGATACAACCCAATATGCCCAATAGAGTTTTCACACTATCAGGTTGCGCAGTCATGAAATATCATCCCAGATGTTTGCACTTGTTTAGCTACATGATTAATTACACATAAGGATTGGTCAGGAAGAACATGCATGCCCTGTGGTGGAGGTAAAAACAGCCTTCTGAATTATTACTAGTTCCCAACATTCAGTCCAAGTATAGACTTGCCTATAGCTTGCTGCTTGATGTTTCATTATCTAATGCCCTGGACTCAGTTTCCACAAGGCATGCCAAAAACAAAAACATAACATCAACTATAATAATATATTAAACTAGTAGATCATACAAGAGTTATTCATCTTCATACACATGCTTTCACAAAACGATAATCGCTAGTGCAAATAGCCATTTTAACTGGTAAATAATTATGTTTCTGGCCCCAGTAAGTATCAATGTCATCAGATGTGGTCAGTACAGAGAGGTCAGCCAATGGAAGTTAGCCAGTGAGGACATTAACATGCTTAGACTATGAAACAACTCTTCCTTTTTGTCATTCTGACATTTATGTGTTTGTTTGTTAAAGTTTAAGGGGGAGAAAAAAAAGCCCAATCCAGTTTTTGTAGCATATTTAATAGTAATCTCTAAAAGGATCAACGATTTTGTAATATAACCATCCACCTGTTTTACATTTAATTCCAGCTGGCCACCTGCAAGCTGTTAACCTCAGGAAGATTATTATGATCACAATTGTAGTAGTAGTTGTTGTTTGTGTAGGAACCTTGTAGGACAAGGAAAATGTTAGTAACTAGTGACTTAGGCTGAACATTTGCTGACTGCAGCTTGCTGGTGGAGCTTAACTGGTCAGTGTGAAATAGGAGTCACCCCGAGACAGTAATACTTTGCATTTAATTCTGAGACAGAAATAGAACTGGGTCAAGCAATTAGGATAAACTTCCTCCCACTCCCTGCTTTAAAATAAATATGCTTTCTGCCTGAAAGCACCCTTGCATAAAATAATTTTCTATGTAAAAATAAATTACTTAGGGGCTGGCAAAGAATGTGTTTATATTTATTCTCAAGGCCAGATTTCCATGGGAAAGGCAATTGAATTGCGCCCATCATATCTGAGCCTCACTGGACATACAAAGCCATTCCTCTGCTTTCTGTGCTGTACTGTTCTATGGATGAAACATTGCAACTGGTGAATATAGAGAAAATGATGGCACATTCATTGTGTATGTTACAGTATTGTTACATTGTTCTCTATAAGAAGTTTATAGGAGAAACTATGCTCTGTCCTAGTCGTGGTGGGAATGTCTTGGCAGCCCCTTGTAGTTTTCTTTCATCAATTGAGCTAGATATGATCTTCACAAAAATTATCTTCTGCTTCAGAAAAAATGGAGTGACTTTCCCCAGCCTTGCTCACATGATGTGTCTTGAAATGAATTTTTTTGAAAGCCCAGCAAAGTTAAAGGACCAAGGACCACAAAACCAGGAAAGGGCAACATATCATCATCATCATCATCATCATCATCATCATCAGTAGTACAGCTTTGCAAACCAGCAAGTCGAAATGGGGCACATCTACACTGACATTTTAATCCATCTTGAAACTGGTTTGGGAGGAATGGATTTCGCTGTGTGGGTGATTAGATTAAAAGTTTCGGAACTGGTTTGAGGCCAGGGAGGGGATTACATTAATCATAGAACCTGGCCTGTAACTGTTTTCTGGGTCCCAATCTAATTACTCTCAATCGCAAAAGTTTGAAACCAAGTTAAAAAGCTGGCAGTACCGCAATTTTGAAAGCCAGGATTAGTATGAAAGGGAAATAACAAAAACATGGAGTAGCGATATTTTCAGATTTCTCTACTTTTCATGATTACATTGATTTTTTTTAAAAAAAATTCCCATGCCAGGCTCACAAAGCAGGATTTTGGGAGAGAAATGCCGATGCTTGGTAGGAGACTGCCTCTGCATCATATTACTGAACCATGCTTTGTTTATTGTCTGCAAAGATCCTTAAGGTTTCCCCTGACATTAGGTCTAGCCATGTCCAACTCTGGCGGTTAGTGCTCATCTCCATTTCTAAGCTGGAGAGCCGGCGTTGTCCATAGACACCTCCATGGTCATGTGGCTGACATGACTGCATGGAGCGCCATTACCTTCCCACCGAAGTGGTACCTATTGATCTACTAATATTTGCATGTTTTCAGACTATTAGGTTGGCTTAAGCTGGGCTTAACAGCAAGAGCTCATCCTGCTCTCCCAATTCAACCCGCCAACCTTTTGGTCAGCAAGTTCAGCAGCTCAGTGGTTTAACCCACTGCGCCACCAGGGGGGGCCTTGCAAAAATCCTTACATCTTTGAAAAATGTACTGGAATTATCCATCCTATATTTATTCATCACATTTCCCCCTGCTGAAATGTGAAATGTTACATTTTAGATGTAAAACATTATATTTAACTCTTTGAAATTCAACTTTCAATTTTGGACCCAGAACTCTAATGCAACTGATAACCAGAAAAACCTGGTTTTGATTGCTAGGAAGGACTTGTAGCTCAATGTTTGGATGTGTGCTTTACATGGAAAAATTGGTACTGTTTTCATTCATTGTTAGCTTTATTTTTAATTGTATAGCCATTCATATTTTTAATTGGGAGCCATCTTGAATATGTTGAAACAAATAAACATAATTCCAGATGGAGTCCTAGGCATTTCCAGGAAGGATTGGGAATTCATGTTGCCGACAACAAGTAGATCTGAATGTTAATACATTTTGAAATAAAGAATGTAGATGGAAATATAGATTCATTAAAAATGCAAATTTGTCACTGCATTTTTATGTCTCTTTGCTTAAATATGGTAGACTGGAGTACCGAGTAATTTGGGAATCTTGCCTTAGGACCTAATCACATTGGGATATAATCTGTTTATATCAGTATAAATAGCATAAGGACTGGATGCCCAACTACAAACACACATGGAGTTTGGGGGAAATAGACCTTGATGTTTGGGAGTTGTAGTTCACCTACATCCAGAGAGCACTGTGGACTCAAATAATGATAGATCTAGACCACACTTGGCATGAATACTCCATATGCCCAACTATAAACACACATGGAGTTTGGGGAAAATAGACCTTGACGTTTGGGAGCTGTAGTTCACCTACATCCAGAGCGCACTGTGGACTCACATAATGATGGGCGGGCCTCTTCCTCATGGGGAGGGGGACACTCCACACCTTTCCGACCCTCCCTCTGCTCATCTCAGCCTCTCTGCCAATCTTTCCTCCTTCTCAAATGGCGACCACTGGGAAGAGGACAGGGCCCGAGTGACGTCACCCTTCCCTCCTCCCTCCCTCGATTGGAGGCTGGCTGGCAGGCGCGCGGGGAGGGGAAATGGCTAAAGGAGGCGGCGCACCGGCCCCTTCTTCGCCGCCACCACCCGGCCCTTCCTCCCTCCCCCGCAAGCACCAGGTGTTCAGCAGGTGGGGGAAGAAAGGGTATATTGGAGGTTTTCCCATGACACACCTGATGATCGCTCATGGCACACCGGTTGGGAAACACTGTCCTCATGCGATTAGGTCCCTAGACATATACTGCTGTTCTGTTGTAGCCTTGCACACAACGTGACCCACAGGCCCAACCCCACTTAGCACATTCCATTAGCATCCATTAACTATGTGTGCAATCTCACTGAATCTCAAGTTTTGTTATGTACATTGGTTCACAAAGGTTGCAGGTATGCATATGTATTTAAAAACTACATGTATGAGTGTATAGATCTGGGTCAGTGGTTGTAGACACAGCTCACACAAGATGTTTGCAAGTTTTGTGGAATTGTTCATTATTATATTAAATTGGTGGGTTCATGGCATTTCATTCTTCCTGTATTAATAAAAAGACAGCACTTCATATGACTAGTTAGAATAGCAATACCAGGGGCTTATTAAAATGACTAAGTATTCATTGTTAGTTAGAATACTTCACTATATTGGAAACATAAAATACTCTGCACCAAAGCATAAACTCTCCATTTCCTCCTTTCATGCTTAATTTGATTATGAACTATTACTAGGCTTTCCCCATAAAATATGAAAGTTTTACATTTTGATGGTTTCTCAAACGCTGGTTTTACTTTCTGCACAAATACAACACATCCTTCCAGTATAATTATTTAGCAGCCATTTCGGGTTAATTATTGTCATTAACAATATAACTCCTATGAGGGAATATCAATTAAAATATACACAGCTGAACTTTCAAATGAGTAAATAATTTAGTTTTTCAAAATGACTGAAAACAGCAGGGTAACAGTCAAAAGGGGAACAATTATTTTAATGCTTATTTGACAAATGAGTAATTTTTACAGCAAATTAGTTTCCTATCATAGCACCCCTACTGGTAACACTGGGAAGGCTGTTAACATGAGTTTTTTTATATAAAAAAGATGGTAAGTTATGCATGCGAAGTTAAGGAAGTCATTTGTATGAGGGAAAGGTGATTACGACATGCATTGTTAGTTGAAAGAATGTTGCTACTGGGATCTAATTAGGGATATAAATCACTGAAAATTATATGTGTGTGTATGTATGTATGTGTGGATATATGGCGGGGGGGACGGGATGAGACATTAAGACAGGCACACATTTAATAGGAATATTTTAGTTTAAATAGCATTCCGGAAATAGTTCTCATCTGTTTTCTTTTTGAACCCCCAGAGCAAAGTATTATCCCACTTGAAAGCAGTTTCAGGGTGCAATTGCTAATAACTACGCTCACTAAAAATAACAACAGACAAATGAACTGGGTCCTGCTCCGAGAGAAGTTAGAAATGCCATTCCTCCACCCATGAAGGACAAAGGCTGAACACTACACAAGGTGGGTCTTTTCGCCCTACCTGCTTAGAACAGGTTTCAACTTGCAGCCTCGTTGCTTAGATTGCCTTTCATTGTTTATTCAAATTTTCGGTTAAGAAAGAAAGAGTGGAATTGGCCAACAGAAACCATTACAGTTTTTTTTCCAACATAAATTGTAACCCACTCTGACAGCCTTGCCTTTTTGAAATATAGTTTAGATTGCCGAAATATAAATAAATGCTCTTCAGTACACAGTGGTAATGCGGCTGTTGCAATAGTTGCTAATGAAGTCATGCCGGCCACATGACCTTGGTGGTGTCTATGTACAATGCTGGCTCTTCGGCTTAGAAATAGAGATAAGCACCACACCCCAGAGTAGGACACGACTGGACTTAATGTCAGGGGAAAACCTTTACCTTTACCAAACTCTATGCCTTGAATTCAGTTGGCTAGAGCAGTGTTTTTCAACCTTTTTTGAGTCGCGGCACACTTTTTACATTTACAAAATCCTGGGGCACACCACCAACCAAAATGACACAAAATGACACTCTAACACAGTAATACATATAGTTAATATGTTTTTAAATGTATTTATAAACTCAGTGTGGAACCTGGACCTGTTTCGATGAACACAATATAGAAAGGCAAGAATGGCAGAAAGACACAAACTTCCCACACAGAACTCCCATAACCAAGAGAAAATAATATAAGATCTTGGTGGGCTTGGGTTTTGGAGTTGTAGTTCACCTATATCCAGGGAGCACTGTGGACTCAAACAATGTTGGATCAGGACCAAACTTGGCATGAATACTCAATATGCCCAAATGTGAACACAGATGGAGTTTGGGGAAAATAGAGCAGAGAGTGGAGAAGAAAAAGTGTTCGGCAGGAGGGGGAAGAAAGGGTATTGGAGGTTCCAATTTCCCACTGCACACCTGATGATCGCTCATGGCACACTAGTGTGCCACGGCACACTGGTTGGGAAACACTGGGCTAGATCAGATCCATTAGATCAGTGGTTCTTACCTAAGTGTTGGTTTACCATGTTCCCATTGAAGCATTGCAAAATGGACTTGGAAACCAAAAGGAAACATTTAATTAAGCTGGGAAGTCAATATCAGTGGCTTGGTTCATCTGTGGAGCTGTGCAGGCTTTTTTGGGGTTTTTTTGTGTTTTTTTTGCAGCCAGAGGTCTTTTCTGTTTGCCTACTGAAAATTTAAATGGTAGACTTGGAACAGGGAACTGCAGTAGACAGAAGGAGCACCCATAACACACTCATAATTAAGGTATTATTGATCCCTAAGTCACTGCAGAAGTGGCTGAGGTTACCACATGATTTAAAAGATTTTGAAGTTTCTCCCATTTTTGGAAAATGAAGCTCGGCAGTGGGAGCCAAGCAGGTCTGGAGGGGCTTCAGCCTGACTGAGGGGCTCTTCCACTCCAGGCCTGCCACAGCTGTAAATGCGGAGAAGGAGGAGGAGAAGGCAACGGGCACTCCAGCAAGTGTATCACCGTCTCTGCATTGACAGCTGAGGCAGACCTGGAGGGGTGGTGGAAGTGGAGTGGAAGTTTCCCCAGTGGCCTGAGTGGAAGTTTCCCCAGTGCCAGTGCTGTTTTTTTCCTACTGTGCATGCATGCCTGCCATTATCGAAGTATTCTGAAGATTTGGAAATTTTGGAAAGTTCTGATCCCCCCCCCAAATTGGAATTCAATTCCAAATAGAACCACCAGCGTCCCCTACATCCGAAGTGAGTTTTGAAGCCTAGTATATAACTGTTGTTCTCATTGCCTATGCACATAGAATTGTACTGTCATTTTCTTAATGAAGCAGAAGATCTTGGGCAATCCGGCATGCCCTTTTTGTGCGGGGGGTGGCAGTGCTGGATTTAGGACAAATGAGGCCCTGTGCTAGTTAAGTTAGGAGACACCTTCCTTCCTTGGGCTCTGAAGGAGGTACAGTATGTCTGGCACTGATCTGAAACAAAATGCTTTCAAATTTAGAATTGTACCACATAAGCAAAATTTATTGTAATTTTGGGGGGGGGGCAGAAACATGCCCACCCTCCAGGTCAATGTTGCCCTTGCTTAGAGCACGCACTGGGAGTGGGGAATAAGTAAGTCTACCCTCCATTCTCTTGATGTTTCTAAGGTATATCTACTCAGTATTCTCTTGATGCTGTTGTGATGAATCTACCCAACATTCTCTTGATACTTCTATGGTATGGTTTGAACTAGGTACTTCTCTTCCTGAGTTCAATTTAATCATAATTTCTTAAAATACACATCAGTTCTACTTGGGAAATAAGATGAGATTTTTGCATATACTTTCCTAATGGTGACAATGACTCTTTGAATGCTACATATCGCGTATCACTTATCCAAAACTTTTGGGACCAGAAATGCTTTGGATTTCAGATTTTGAAATACCTACTTTTGAAATACCCTTCACATTTGCAGGCTACACTATTGATTTGATTATTTCTGAATTTGATTACAATGTCCTCTTGAGTATAGGTCCTCCAGTATGATTCTTTGTTTCACGTACAATGTCGTTATTGTTTTTAAGTGCATGAAACAAATATTATGTACGGAAAGCAAAGATGTCACTATTTCAGCCACCTGTGTGAACAATTTTGGATTTTGGAATATTTCAGGTTTGGAATTCCAGATAGGGTTGCTAGACCTGTAGTAATTAAACAATTGGAGATGCCCTGAATGGACTGTGTGTGTGTGTGTGTGTGTGTGTGTGTGTGTGTGTCAGGAGCAACTAGAGAAACTGCAAGTTGCTTCTGGTGTGAGAGAATTGGCTGACTGCAAGGATGTTCCTCAGCAGATGCCCGGATGTTTTATCATGCAGTGGGAGGCTTCTCTCATGAGAAGCTGGAGCTGACAGACGGGAGCTCCCCCACTCCCTTGATTCAAACCACTGACCTTTCAGTCAGCCGTCCTGCTGGCGCAAGTATTTAGTCCGCCAAGGGGTCCTGGCCTTAATGATGCCATAGATGTTTGGAGAAACCCCCAAAGGAGTGAATTTAGCCGTAGGGCCCAATTTCTGGAACTGTAGTAAAGATCTTGTTTTGAAAGAAGCTATTTGTCTGTCATTCCAATTTATTGCTTTTAATCTTTCATTTAGAACATTTTAAATATTTTGGTAGCTGTTGTGCTATTATTCCTCCTCACCACTCATATGTTTTAATGTAATATTTACCTTTTATGTGATAGAATTAATATTTTTACAGATATAGTTTATATAATAAAATACTTTAAATATAAATATCTACTACCAAAAAGATAGTGAAGAACTTTGTTTTTAAATTAAACATTGATTACACATGCCGACAAAACTTGAGGGTCATTACAACTTTTAAAAATGGATGCTGTTTTTATAAGAATTTGACATTATAAATCTAATAAAGACTTTGGATTTGCTGAATCACATGCCGTTTTTTCACAACTTTATTTGATGTTTCTGTGTTGTAAGGTATGACTGACTGAAAATAGTAATTATATTTATAAAAGAACTGCATGTGGTATGGCATTTTTATTGTGTTTTAAAATTCAGCACCCCCAAAATACATTAAAACCAGCTACAATACTGGGAAAAAGGGTTTTCGTCACAGACATATTATTGCATGTTCATAAATGTTATTGTTGTAGTTGTTAGCCATGTTGAACAAGGGGATATAAACTTTTAAAAAATCTTGCTGTTTATAGAAAAATAGCCCAGCCCTTGGGTGCAGCACCTGAAGCCTTTTGGCTGCATGGTTCTCACTGTATTTCTTTCATTTATTAGTCATATTTATATCCTGCTTTTCCACAAATATCACCAAGGTGGTATGCAACAAAGCAGATGAGAAAATAATCACATAGAAGCATAAAAAAACAGTAAGTAGGCTTTGTTAAACAACATTAAAAAAAACCTTTAAAACCACTTAAGGTCATGTAGAATGGCATAAAGAAAACATGGCAAGAAATGTAAACCTCAGAGTGGGTATATTAGTAAAAGTAGTATGCCTGCTAAAATGTTGAACTTGAACAAGATGGAAAGAATACAAATTTAAATCTCCACTCTTGTGTCCCAATGTTTACTGTGAATGATACTTGGAGAAAAAGGCAGGATAAAAATGGATGTTATCAGCAGTAGCCTCTCCATTGGCGCCCCCTTGTTGTGGGGGAGAGGCTTGTGTACCCTAATGAAGTTGTGAGCTATGCTGGCGGTGACATAATAGCCACCGGTAGGGCCTCCCATTCCAGACAGTTCACAACCGAAGGGTCTGACAAAGAGTGTCAATGGGCAGGATGGGCTCTCTAGCCTTTTGGGAAACCATCCTAAGAGAAGGTAAACTCTAATTTCAAACCTGGGCAGATGGTGCTCGTCTAACCCTGTAAGGTCAACCATCTAAGAGAAGGAAACTCAAAGCAAACCTAGGACCTGAGGACCTCGCTGCTACCGTCCAAACTTGCTAGGCCCCGGCAGACGAACCTTTGGTTTAAAGGGTGAGGCCAGTTCTGTGCACGCTGCGCTCCACCAGAAAGGTCCATTGCACAGGCTTGAAGGACACATCCAACCTCCGAAAAAGCATCAATGCGCTTGTAGAAAGCGTGGGATGAGTCCTTCCTAAGTATCTTCGTTTGCGAAGTAATGCCAGAGAGAGTTGCCTGCTAAAATGTTAAATTTGAACAAGATGGAAATAATACAAATTTAAATCTCTGCTCTTGTGTCCCAATGTTTACAGTGAATGCTACCTGGAGAAAAAGGCAGGATAAAAATGGATGTTATCAGCAGTGGCCCACAGAGACACACTTATTCACCCCATCCCTGTGATAAATATAAAGTTATGATTACTTTGCAAAGAACCAGAAAGGAAAGAAGTTGACTTCAACCATATCCCCCCATTATTTGAAAGAGTGTATTCTCCCATATAGGTAAACAATCAAGAATGTGATGAATAATAGAGATGAATAATAATGATTGGAGATGTAAGAGAAAGAGCCAGTTCATTCTTTCATATTTGATGAAAGTATAGGAAAACAAATAAAATTTGAATGATGATTAGATTTCATTTACAAAAACAATTAAAAGAATTAAAACCGGAATTCTTTTTATTTGCGTTTTTTGAGGAAGGTTCTACATTAGGAAAAGAGCATGGAAGGTTAATGTGGCATAGAGTGACAGTCGCAGCACGAATACTTTATGCTGAATACTGAAAAAATGTTGATAACACTTCAAGTGAAGATTAGTATTTAAAAAGTATTTGAAATAGCAGAAATTGATACATTAATATTTATTAAAAGATAGCTCTGAGAAATTTTAAATTGGAATGTATTTGCTGAATATCTCACAAGAATGGTAGGGAAGTTAATTATAATAAGGTCCGAGGAACAAAAACTGAGGACTGAGCAAGAATATACCAGATTTACTCGATTCTAATGCTTTCCTTTTTGACTAAATTACCTTCCCAAAATTAGGGTGCACATTAGCTTTGCTTAATGTGGTAAATACTAGGCATGAGAAAAATGAAACGGAAATTAAAAGAAATCGTAAGTGATTCGTATGTAATGGGCCTTTCAAGTTTATACGGATCGCAAGGCCAATCCCGGAAGTGGACTTTCTTTTACGCACCCCCTGGGCCCAAAATTTCGTTAGATTATTAAATATTTCGTTAGATTATTAAACAGGAAATTTCCCCCCTCCAAAATAGCTTTGCAGACATAACTCACAGTCAAATCGGGGCCTTTCCATGCTTGAAGCCTAATTAGAGTGGAAGGCCTCCTCCAGGAAGTGAAAAGGAGCCGGAAACCATAGAGAGCCGAAATCGGGACTCCTAGAGGGGCTGGAGGACTGACGAAAAAAGCGATTTAAACACCCAGGAAGGGGGTTTAGATAGAAGAACAGAGTAGGAGGACATAAGAACTGCTGAGAGAAGGGCAGCAGGAGTGAAAAGAGCACGGAGAGGAGAAGTAAGAGTTCAGAATCAAGAAAAGCCATAGAGTTCCAACGGAGGTCCTAGACTGCTATGGTAAAACTGAATGGGGAAAAAAAGATGGAGTGAGGAGAACTCTACAGATTAGCAAGGCCTGCACCAGAGGTAGGCCTAGGCATTTATTTAATAATATTAATAATAATAATATATTAATGCATTATATGTGTCCCTGCAAAGGAACCCTGTCCTTTAATAATATTAATAATAATAATATATTAATGCATTATATGTGTCCCTGCAAAGGAACCCTGTCCTTTAATAATATTAATAATAATAATATATTAATGCTTTATATCTCCCAGCAAGGAAACCAAGGGAAATGTTGCCCTTGATTTGCCTGTGTTTAAAACAGTATCAGTCCTATTTCCCTGCTTTGCCTACTTTAGAACTACTAACGAAATTTCGTAAGTAATTAAGTTACATTTCCGAAATTTTTGGGAATTTTTTTGTAAGTCTTTGATATACTAATCCAACCCTCCCCCCCCCCAATTTGATTTTAGAATCCCGATTTTAGGATTCTAAAACATGCCTAGTAAATACTATTTTGGGTTTCAGGGTTTTGAAAATTGAGGTGCACATTAGATTAGATGATGTATTACATTTGAGTAAATACAGGTATATTCGTGCATATGTCAACCTCATGTATGAGTCAAGATCAGGTGTCTGGTCCCAAATTATGGATTTTTAGATGATTAATGGATAAATCAGGGGTCAATCTGCAGAGAACAGAATATGCCAGCACCAACTCGGGGCCAGACACCCAAAGACGATGGCAGTGTTTTCCCGCCCAGGCATTCAAAGGGGGCAGGAGAGGCACCACGATGGAGAAATTAGAGGGGGCTCATGCTTCTTTTAGGTTCTCCTGGGACAGACTAAATGTTCACTTTTTGTCATTTTGCTCAGAGAAGGGGATTGTTCTCTCTCTTTTTGAAAAGTACATTACTTACATTGACCCATGGAAAAGCTAAAGCAGATTTTTGGGGTTGAATTTTTGATTAAAATTTCTAGACTTACACATGAGTATATACGGTAGTTACTGTGGTTTGCTTTGTAAATTGATATATGTATGACTTTATTTAAGTTTCTATTTAAAGTGAATATAAAGTGTAGAAGCAATTTGGTGAAAAGGATCTGTTTATTTAAGTTATTTTTATCTAGGTTGGGGTAATAGTGATATAACATTATATACTTTTAGTAGCCATACATTGGAAAAAATTTGATGTTCTTTTTGTTTAGTATGTTTTATTATTACGTGGTTTTGTTTTATTGGTTTTGTTTTGTTATAGTGTATTTTCCTATACAAACATGCCTATGTTTTGAAATCTGGAGATACCATTTTCTCTGTCCACCACCCTCAGATTTATCACTGGGAACTCAGCTGCAATGTGTCCGCTTTGACTATGTATGTATCTTTTAGGCACATTGGTTGTTAAGGCAACTTTGGTCCCAGAAGATTAAGCAGGGCAAAGTTATTGCTACAATCTTTGGCATTTTGCATATAAATTATACATTTGAAATAGTATCAGGAGATGGGGTTTGCCCCCTCTTCCCCACTCCTTCCCCTCAAATATTTCCTTTATTATATAAATAATAAGAGCTAAAGAACAGCAGTAGCTGGGACTGTTGAGTTTAATAGCGGGTTTATGTGACAAACCCCCAAGAGTGTGTCTAGGCTTGGGACAAGACATCATTTTGGCTCATATCCTCTTAATTCAATTTCAACTTATTCAACACAAAAATAATAAGTGTATGTTAGATGAAACATACTCTAACAGGCTGCCATTTTACAGATGTAATGGAAAAGGGTACATGTATTCTGGAAAAGTTAAATTTGAATGCTGAGAGACACTTAAACTCTTTGTGCTTCAGGCCTTCTCCGAGTGACCTCATCATACTTCACCATGCAGGAAATATAGATAGCATACATTTTCTCTGTCATCCAGCTCCACCACACCCTTGTTTAAACTGTGCATTTTGCTTTCTAAATTCTCATGCATATACATCATACTGGAAATATTCTTACAACACCCTGTTTAACACTTTACCATCTAAAAGCGCTAATAAATTAAGCTGACTACTAAAAAACATGGCAGTGGAAAGCAAATATCAACATAATGATGGCTTCATATAATATTTTCTGATGGGGTTTCAACTAGAAGATAGAACAATACTTAGAGCAGGTATGACTTTCAGGATCTCCATGAAGGTCAACAAGGGATGTGCGGATTAACCTAAGTCCAACTGAGACTTAGTTGTATTATGACTTTTTTTGGTCATGTAAATTCTAGTCTGTTGTCTGTTAGCACATGATGCACAATGAATTACTTAGTAATTTGGGCAGCTTGGAACAGGTTATGCCTAATCCGCTCCCCTTTTAACTGCTTAGACAAATCCCCATTCCTTGTTGAATGGTTCAAAAACATTTTACTACAACATTAACTTATTTTGACACTAGAACCAGAAATGTTACTTTTTTTTGAATTTCTAAGCAAGCATGCCCATTGATATTTAGACCTTACCTTGGCATTTCATGCTAGAAACAACAAGAAAACTTCATGTTGGGCTCTGCTTGTCTATCAGATTCTGAAATGATCTTAGTATTTTTGAGAGCCCTTCCAGACAGGTCCAAATTATAAAAGGAACAAGAATCCCAATTCCTTTCACATTTTAGGCTACGCATAGGGCATCAAATCCTGGATGGCTGTTGTCTTACCATTTATGGACCTGGCATTTAGCCACAGGACTTTTAGCTCAGTTGCCCTGTCATTTTGAATATCCAGCCTATTTATAACCAGGGGCGCTTTAGAGCCACAAGGACTCTATTGTATTTCCCCCTGTGGTGGTATCTTTATCCGCATCTCCCACTCCCCTGTGGTTTGGACATACATTTCCCAATTTTAATCTGTGAAATGTTGGGAGATATGCTTTCCTAGTAGAAGATCCAGCCATGATTGCATGGAAGACTTGCAAATGAGTCTGGAATTTGTGCACATACAGTTTTCTTAATTACATAATATATTGTTTTAGTAAGTTAGGCCTGTATTGTTATGTGAGTCTTAATGACTGATAGTGCGCTCTCTCTCTCTCTCTCTCTCTCTCTCTCTCTCTCTCTCTCTCTCGCTGCTTGATGTTGTCGTGGGAAGGTGAACTAGCTTCTGTCCCATTGCAGTGTTAAAACCATACTAAGCTGACCTGTGCTCCCATAAACACTTTACAGAAAAAACAAAGGGTTTGCATTTATAGCTCTCCAGATGTCAGGTAAATGAATATAAAAGTGCAGATGCTGCACAGTCTGGGAAACAATTCATTTATATATGCAGCCAGTGTCTACTTTTATGTGAAAATGGCCAAGTGACATAAAGAAGTGGCAAGGCAGGAGGAGATACTTATGCAGGGATTCCTCCCTTCTTTGAATGTACAACTGCGGGACCTCGACCTGCATTTCAGCCAGGGGGGCTTGGACAGGCCCCGGGGGTGCCAATTGCTTTGATGGAGAAGACGAATGGCCTGATGGGTATGAAGGGAATGATCCTGATGATGAAAGTTTGCAATGGGATTATGTTTGGCCTGAGGAATATTCTGAAGAAGAGATGGAAACAGATTCCGGCTCGGACTGTGAATATGAATGTTCAGGTGGTTTCGGGTCTCAGGAAAGAGTATCAACACAGTTTCCCGAGGAATCTCTGGGAGACGAGGAGATGCCCAGTTCCCAGATTGATAACGCATCAGATGTTCCGGCTAATGAGCAGACTTTCAATAGAAGACGAAATATTATGACTTCGAGGCAAGATTGGAGACGGGGATCTGAAAGGAGTAGGATACACAAGAGTTGGGTTTAATTAACTGTTCCGTGAGAAAGTTCTTTAGACTGGAGGCTACGTCGGTAGAGAGTGGATGCGGATCTGGTCCTGTCGGTTTTGTTTACTGCGGAGCGGTTGGCCGGTGCTTTCCAAGCTGTCTTATAGGAACTTTGTTTATGGTCTCTGGACTTGAGACTTTGCAATAGCTGATTTTGACCCGCTTCGTTTTGGAACCTATTTTGGACTGAACTTTATGCCTATTTGGATTGCTTTACCTTTTTGCTTTTATTCTTCAATTTATTCTAAATAAAGAGTTTGTTATTGAGCCCTGATGTGTGAGTTTAGGGGGTCTGGGATGGCCTGCATTGCAACAACAACTTAGGAAGAATTCAGACTAAATGTGATCTGTAAGGGGAAAATCCTAGTGAAGGGATAAAAACTGTGCACAGCTAAAATGGCTGGCATGCCAGTATCACTACTGTAACTGAACAGTTAAGAGTCTCACCATTAGTCTGGAGTACTGAAACAGATGCTGAGTTCAGAAATGCTCATATCTTCTTGCAAATCCATTGCATGGCTGACTGTGCACGTAGCCTTCATTCCAGGCATCTTTGGCAACCACACTGAGTCACATAGTATTCAGAACGGGAGGTTGCTGTCCTTACACATACATTTTAAAAGTGAACACCATAGGAAGAGTGATCTGTCGATCACATGAGGCAATGAAATGATCCTTCAGGTCAAATGTGTTTGCAGATTGTGAATTAACCCATGCTTCTGGATCAGATGTATATTTGGGAGTTCAAATGTGATTGACCACATTTGAAGGAGATTCCTCACTCATTTCAAATTTTGCTTACTAGATCTGGAGAAGAGGTTATTTGGGATGTTTCATTCACTGCTGTATGTACATTAGGATAAATGTATTTGAATCTGAGAAGTGGTAACTTATAATCAGGCAGGAATACAGTATCAATCAAAACTTTATTACGGTCACAGACCAGCACAAAGCGGGCACAAGCACCTTAAGAGGAGAAGGACAACTCCCCAGTAAACAGTTATTTAAAATCAGACTAGAAATCAGTATAAAAATATATTTTAAAAGAACGGATATTGTTGCCTTACGGTGTCAATCATCACCCGTCTGATATTAAGGGCAGCAGCACAGAACTTAGCAACACTGTAAGTCATTGCAGTGCTAGAGTCCGAAAGCAGCAGGGTGGAATAACATCTTTCACTGCGCCCCGGGTACTTTAGAAGCCATGGTCCAATGAGATTGGATCTAAGATCTCTGTAGAACATGCATTGAAGAAGCACGTGCTCAGTTGTTTCCACATCACCAGACTCACAGGGGCATAGTGTCTGCTTGAAGGGGGTCTTCTGATACCTCCCCTCAAATACAGCCGATGGGAGGGCATGTCATCTTGCCAGGGTAAAAGCCCTTCGGTGTTTGGGCACCTCCAGGTCTGTTAGGTATGCCATGGGGGCAGTGAGGTATCTAGTGGCTTCACTAACAATGAAGGCTGGGGAACAGGCTAGGTTGGATTGGCGCTCTATGTCCAGGATCCATTGCTTAATGAGATCCTTGGCTTGGTCCCATCTCATGCTTAGCAATTGTCCTTGGGAGAAACCTAGCGTTGCGATCTTTGCTGCTACTGTTTTAATCCATGTGGACTGGAAGTCATCTCTCATGATGAGGGGGGCAAGACCACATGGGGAGAAGCATAGGTGTAGCCAGTAATTGAGAATAGCTGTCCATATTCTCACTTCCACTTTCAGGAATACAGTATATTCTTCATTCACCCTCCAAAGTATTTTTGCATGAGTTATGGAAATAGTAAGAGAAGATGTGTATAGTTTCTTCTCCCATACACGTCAGCCAAGATACTACATCAAAAAGGCAGAATACAAAATCCTGCCCACATAACCATATCCCTGCCCCAGCAGTTGAGACACCCTGAATAGGAAAGTAGCATTGAAACTGGAGCATGAACTTTGGTGACAGTCTCTATTGCACCTTCCCTGTGCACCTTATTGCCAGTCTGCTTACTCTCTGTGATTAACTCATTCTCTGTTATTTACAGACCAAATTGGTCAATGTTGTAGATTATGATCCTGCAACATTCCTGTTACCTACCTTGTGCAATAACTTCACTACTGTGCTGTAATGCTGCCTGTAAAGTCATGTCAGTGAGTGGGATTCTACCCCTCTCCCAATTGCTATTCCCAAACTGACTGTTTTCCCTTTCTTTTGTATTTTATTTTGTCCTTTTTTTGGTTTTTCAAAGCTGGAATTTCAAAATTCTCCCACCCTCCTACATCCCTCTTGCTGTCCCTAAGCCATCTGTTTTGTATTTGATTAAAATATTGCAATAATATTTTCCCTTTATTGTTATTTGTTGCTGAAACGGCAAAACTGCTTAAAAATAAAACAACAGAGCTGTGGAAGTGCAAGGCAAAGTTATGTGGAACTCGAATAGGTACAATTGCTCAAATGAAGAGTGGTGAGATATTGAAAGTGCTCATTTTGGAATGTATGCATTATCTGTTGGAAATAGCAACCTTCTTCAGCCTGCACTAGTAATTTGTTTGTCTATGATTCTGTTTTGCTTACTGTATTGTATATGTATGTTTTGGTATGCAGTTTTCCCTTTATTCTATGTTTTCCTGAAGAAATTGTGGGAGGAGCTGCTGACCACATGATCAGATCTGAGACTGCTCAGACATGAGACCCCATTGTAGAGTACAGACTCCATTAGACTGTCAGAATATGTTGCTCTTGATTATAAGAAAGATGCCCTGTGTTATCTGCACAGAGAAACAACTTCAAACCGAATTGTAACTGGATTGACAAGTTATGTACCTGCATGCTGAATAGATGAAGGTTGTGAGTAAACAAGAAATGTTACTTTTAATGAAGTCTACCTTATTTTTGTCTCTTGAGAGCATGATATAGAAACAAGATATTTTATGAGTGAGTTGATGTAGTTTTGGATTTCTGAAGAACTGCTATATTTTGTGCATTGGCATAATCTCTGCTAATAACAGATCAGAGAAAACTAGGTTATCAATCTAACAACTGGGAACCAAATTGCCTTGCATAAATACATGTGATTGTATACAACTGAATAGAAGATTTCACTCAAATGAGTTTTTGGCACTTCTCTAGAAGATCATATTTTTTTACAAAAAGTTATGGTTGTGAATGCCATTTTTCTCCAAAATGTTATGAAGATTCTAGTTTTTCAAAAGTATCTATCATACTGCTACTGCAATGGAATGATGGCTTCATGAGATCAAATCTTTAGTATTCTTCTCATGGTTTCTATGTTGCGTTTTGATATGAACATCTCATGTGCTGATCTAGAAATGGGCGATTTGTGGCCTTCCAGAAATTGGTAGATCGCAGCTCCCAGTAATTCTAGCTATCAAAACCAGTAGCAAGGGATAATAGGAACCTCTAAAGGCCATAAATTAAGGTACTCCTCCACTGGGCTCTGGCTAGCGCAGCTTTTAAATGGACTTTATGTTTAGTACCCCTGTTCAAAAAGATTAGGGCTGTATAACAGGGTTCAACCATGGAATAAGTCACAATCATCCTCCAAGGAAAGCAATGGCAACCTCCTCTCAAAAAATCTTGCCAAGAAAATATATGATGTATTCACTATTAGCTGGAGTTGACTTGGGGGCACATAGGAGCAAGAAAATAATATACTAGCTTAACCCATTCCTATTTCTGAGCAGCAAATCTTACTTTCTTCCAATCTCAGGTGAATCTCCATTGCATGAAAATTGCGGGCCTGTCACCAAGAACATCTCTATACACAGAACTAGAATTTAATCTTAATAAGGCATTCCTGAATGCTGTACTTAGGAATGGATGCAGGCATTATTCAACCCTATGGAGAAAACTGTTACCCCTTCCAGAAAATGTTTTATTGTTTAAACTATCTGATTCACAAAATTTAGCAGGAAATATTGGGAGTGATATTCAGATGCTATTGCCTGTCTTCAGAAAATCTCCTTGGCAGCAGTGAGCACAAGGTTTAAGAATAGGACATTCTCAGCAGGCTCCATGACCTGAATGTGCTGCAAGTAGCAGTATGCTGGATGCACTCATAGTAGCTGAGATGGTGGTGAGCACTGGGTATTTGAAGGCTCTCAAGCAATGCGGACCATCATGCCCTCGTTCCCCATCAGCTGGCCAGGGTTGGGTTGAATCTGTAAATCAAGATGAAAGCAGGGAAGTGACAGACTGGAATTAGCAAGAGCTCAATTGTCCAGTGGCTACAGCTGCTGTCTATATCTCCTGTGTGGTTGTAATGCAGTCATGACATAGCATTAAGGTGATGAGTTAGAATATTTAGGCTGATCTGGTCAGCCTTGGTCTCGGCTACTTATACATGATCTCAGTTGTATATCATTATATTTAAAAGCAGCTGCTGAAATTAGCACACTTGGTGAAGCAGAACAGCCAAATAGCCAGAGTAGCATTTGCCCAGCTGTAAATTGCTGCATTTAAAACTCTTTCACTAGTTCTCAAAGTGCTTAGATTTTGAAATGAACCATCTTGATTTTTGTCATGTGATGGGTGAATATGGTTTTTAAAGGCGAATTCTGGATATGGACTAGAAATTTAAGCTTTGTGGCAAAATATTCTGTGCATTGCTGCCCAGGGGAGGGGAGGGGAGGGGATGGGAAGGGGTGGAAATGGAGGCAAAAGGTCGCAAGGCCCCATTGCTATGTTATCTCACCTACTGTATTTCACCACTTAATAGTCATGCTTCACACCCCCTTTTTTGGCATGTTTTGGCTGGCAGCCAAGTGAAACCTCATAGCTCCAAGGGGAAAGGCATGCAGAGGAGTCACACCTTTCATTCATTTGCTCAGGCAGGTGTGCAGATGAATGAATGAAGGGTGCAACTATTATGTGAGGAATATGGAAATACCAAATTTGCCACTCTCTAAATGGGAGTGCTTTTATTATGTGGTGGTAACTATTATGCAAGGAAATATAGTAATAAATAACAGATGTAGAAACCAGGTCCTCTCCATTGGTGCCCCTTTGTTGTGGGGGAGAGGTTTGCGTACCCTAATGAAGTTGTGAGCTATGCTGGCGGTGGCATAATACCTAACACAATAACGCTAATACCTGTGTAATGTATAAGGATGGATCACTGTGTGCTTTACATATGGGGTATATATTAACACCACTACTGATCTATAAACATATCAAATATTATATTTCATAGTACATATTCAAAACACATCATAACAGTACAATCATACAGTGCTAGTATTCATGCACATCATAATATCACAATTAGTCTCTGAGCATGAAATAGCACACTGGAGATCTCGATGTAAAGGGGCTGGCTGGTGTGGCGCCTACGGCTGGAAGTACTCTGACGCCAAACAAAGATGGCCGTTTCGCGTTTACATCGGCTTGCCTCCAGGACAGTTGCCAGCTATCCGTGAGTCTGCTCACTCCGGACACTTTATAGAAGGAATGATAGAGATCTCCAGTGTGCTATTTCATGCTCAGAGACTAATTGTGATATTATGATGCGCATGAATACTAGCGCTGTATGATTGCACTGTTATGATGTGTTTTGAATATGTACTATGAAATATAATATTTGATATGTTTATAGATCAGTAGTGGTGTTAATATATACAGTATCTATATGTAAAGCACACAGTGATCCATCCTTATACATTACACAGGTATTAGCATTATTGTGTTAGGTTGCTTTATAGTGATATACGGTTGTTTTATATTGGCGGTGGCATAATAGCCACCGGTAGGGCCTCCCATGCCAGACAGGTCACAAACGAAGGGTCTGACAAAGAGCGTCAACAGGCAGGATGGGCTCTCTAGCCTTTTGGCAACCATCCTAGGAGAAGAAAGACTCTAATTTCAAACCCAGGCAGATGGTGCTCATTTAAACCTGTAAGGTCAACCATCTAAGAGAAGGAAACTCAAACCAAACCTATGACTTGAGGACCTCACTGCCACCGTCCCAGCTTGCTAGGCCCCGGCAGATGAACCTTTGGTTTAAAGGGTGAGGCCAGTTCTGTGCACGCTGCGCTCCACCAGAAAAATCCATTGCACAGGCTCGAAGGACACATCCAACCTCCGAATCATCAACACACTTGTAGAAAGCATGGGATGAGTCCTTCCTGAATCTTTGTTCACAAAGAAAAGCCAAGAAACCAGGTTGACATATTGAGACATAGCGTAAAAACGTATTCTTGACTCACAGTGCAAGGATCTTTTTCCAATTATGTTAAAGCAGGCAACAGAGCTTCTGTATTCAAAATCCCAACTCATTTGCTGATTGTGTATTTAAATCTCTTTCCTGGATATAAATTAATCACATATCCCAAGATTCTTTCTGTCTGCAAACACTTGCCAGGGTTCAGAAGTACTGTATTTAATGGCTCTTATAAAATGAAAGAGAGAGTGGAAAAATTATCTAGGGTATAAAATCTCACAAGAGAGTTGGGGGAAACTATGGAAGCATAACATGAAATACACTTGTGCATATTCTCTAAGAGAAAATGTCCTGAAGGTAGCATATAGGTGGTATATAACCCCGTCCCAATTAAGCAAAATATATAAAACAGGGAACGACCGATGTTGGAAATGTCAAGAGAATAGGGGAACCTTTTTCCATCAGTGGTGGTCGTGTGGGAACATAATGAAATATTGGAAAAATATACATAAATTGTTAGAGGAAATACTACAAATGAAAATTGAGTTTAAACCGGAGATGTTTCTCTTAAATATTATAGAGTCAAAAAGAGTGGGAAAGGAATAAAAAAGATTACTATTCTTCATCTTAACGGCAGCCAGGATCACCCTGGCTAAATATTGGAGAGAAAAAGAATCCTGGAATCAGAAGAAGTAATCCATAAACTCACGGAGATTGCAGAAATGGACAAATTGACCTATCTAATGAGGAGAGGTTCAACAAAATACTTCGAAGAGACGTGGAAACCGTTCATTCTGTATGTTAAAAAAAAGAACAAGGAAGATCTAAAAGGCTATTGGATCTAAGAAAGGACTTCTAATACTTAAGTTAATATACAGGCTTGTAGGAGATGAGTTGATTGATACCAGCGGGCGAAGTCAACCCGTTTGTAAGTCTTTTGTTTTAAATTGTTATGTATGATGTTGGACGCTTTGTAACCCCCTTCCCCCCCACCGGTCCAGTAATGTAACCCTTCCCATCCCTCCCCACCCCAAACCCCTTCCTGTCCAACCTAATGTGTCGATGTTGTGTTACCCCAAGCTTTGTCCAAGTTACTGTTACTGTCATTTTAACCAATAAATAAAAACTTTTATTTAATAAAAAAATGAAGGAGAGAGAGAGAGAGAGAGAGAGAGAGAGAGTGGATTCGTGCACAATGTGGAGCAACTTGTGACTCTCAAAGATGTTTAACTGTGGGTGCCAACCACTTGAACCACCATTACCAATCATGAGAGATCATTGGCGTTGTAGTCCAACAGCAAGTGGAGAGCTACATTAAAGTTCATTTGAATTAGAACGACAGACTTCTGTGTTAGGTAATATATAGCTCACCTTTCTTCTGTCATGGAACCCAAAGCATTGGAGTCATGGTTCCAAGTGGTCTCCCATCCAGGAAATGACTTAACCTGAACTAGCTTATCTTTATCAAGAAGATGTCTTCGACCATATTTGTTTATCTGTGGGTATCCAGATGCCACAATTCATTATTCTATTTAGTTCAGAATATTTTAATACTGAGAACTTTATTTCATTCTTCAAATTAAGTGGTTAGTTACATACACATATTAATAATGTACCTCTTAAGACAGTATTGCTCTCTCTATACCTCTGTTACATTATTTGAAGAAGTCTGAAACTACTACTATCATAAAATTATTACACAGTCTTTTACAGTGGGATTACCTTTACTTTCCTCTGAGGCTGGGAGAATGTGACTTATTCAATGCGACCCAGTGGGTTTCCAAAGCAGAGAAAGCATCTAGACTAGGGCTGTCCAACTGCCGGCCCTGCAGGTGTTTTGGCCTTCAACTCCCAGAAATCCTAGCCAGTTTACCAGCTGTTAGGATTTCTGGGATTTGAAGGCCAAAAAACCTGCAGGGCCGGCAGTTGGACAGCCCTGATCTAGACCAGTGGTTCTCAACCTGTGGATCCCCAGGTGTTTTGGCCTACAACTCCCAGAAATCCCAGCTAGTTTACCAGCTGTTAGAGAACTACTGATCCAGACCTTGGTCTCCAGATTCATAAACAAATCCTACTGCACCGCACTGGCTACTTCAATTTAACTCAACTCCAAGAATCTTCATTTTCTTCATTTATGAGCTAAGGAGGTGGAGGTCTCTTTCTCTCTATTACTTGCTTTCTCAAACACTATTTCTCTCTCTTGTGAAAATATTATACATGTAGGAGATTTTGGGAGATCTGTGACAAGATCAATGGCAATAAATTATTTAGCCATTTCTGTCCTTTTGTGGAATTATTTAAAGTATCTGAACTAGTCTTCTGCTTCCCAGCCTTCATGTCTAAATCTGGAATTCCGTTGGGAGCTACCATAGTCATCAGACATATTAATATTGCAGGATGGGTTTGAGAATACCTTTTTAATGACTTGAAAATTAGTAAAAATAGCTGGACTAGGTGTCTAGGCCAAACAGAAACTGTAGTGTTGTTGTTGTTGATGATGAAGACAAAATTGTCAACATACTGTTCTGCTTACAGGACTTACTCATTAATAAATAGGAATGTTTTACAACAATCCAGAGTAAATATTTCCACTTCTTTAAATCTCCCTGAAATACCCTAAACAGAACATTTTCCCAAAAGTTTTATTTCTAAAAATCATGAAATACCATATTTGCTTATGTACAAGCCAACGTTGTGTGTAACCCGAGGGTACTTATGGGGACCAAAATTGATTTTTATTTGGTTCATGGATAGATCAAGGGTAAATCTGCAGAAAGGCAGCACTACCCAAGGGGCCAGTTATTCCTGACTGCTATCACTCCCATTTTGCCACCCAGACATTCAAAAAGGAAAAGAGAGTAGAGTGAGTTGATTTTCCTGGGACAGATTGATTCCTTATCTTTTACCACTCTACTCAAAGAAGGGGATGGTTGCTTTTTTGGTTACAGTTAATGTACAGTTCTTATATTGGCCCATGGATAAGTTGACCCAAGTTTTTGGTAGTTTATTTTTTGACTAAAAGTTCTAGATTTATACATGAGTATATACAGTAATCAAATATTTTAAAGGGAGTTTGAAAACAGTTTTAAATTGTTGTAAATAATGTCACAGTGGGTACTGGAGACCTTGTCCTTTCCCATTATTTCCAATGTTGTTCTTGTCTCTGCATTATTTAAAAATATGGAAGGTCCTTTCATCAATGCCAGTTCACATGAACTCATCCTTCCTAACAGATGTCACTGGTAATATGCTTGTGTCATTGGAAAACATGGATGAATGTTGGCTTGGATTGACAAGCCCTTTTGTGCCAGCATAAGTAACGACATTGGCCAGTTGGGCAGCATTGTTTTGTAACAGGTATCAAATAGAATCCTTCACTTTGTCCTCTACTGGAAAGTAATCCAGAATAGGAACTGACATCTATGTCCATATGGGCAACCTTAACAGCTGCACAAGCCAGATGTCCAGCTGCTGAACTTTTGTTCCATCATGAGCATTACTTGACAGATGTACGTATGGCCATGAGATAGGCATAACTCATTTTTGGACTGTGTTGCCATGAGTAAATGTACCTCCTTCCTGTAAATCTGATGTCCAGAGAAATCCCCACCACATCTATTTCTTTACATTGGCGAAAATCCTCTTTATTATGTGGAAGAAAGTTGTAAAAATGTATATTCTGATATTTTGAATTGTTTGCATAAACATAAATGCATAAACCACAATTTGTGCTAAATCAGACACTTCCTAAAATCTTGGATGTTACATTTTAAAATTGAGGGCAACTGGATTTGAATCACTTCAGTCTGCATACATGCATACTCCCTCTATTTACTTTTTAAAAGCTAGAATATATCGCAGTTTGTTTCTGTGGCATCCAGACCATACAAAGATTTGGGTGAAAATATTGGTGAATACTTTAAATATTATTAATATTACTACAAAGGAAGAAATCCTTTGCAAAAATTACCAGTAAGCATACAATGTAGACATTTTGCAGTTTTGCTTTGCTTGCTCTGTGGAGCTGCTTTCTGTGAGCCTTTTTGGGGATAGTTTTTTCTGTCATATAAATATGTACAACCCCGATGATGACTGTGCTGATGGTGATGATGATAAGAATAATAAATTCAGTTCATAAAGAGAGGAAAAAGTAATGCATATGAAACAATTCATATGAACAAAACATATTTCTTTGTTGGCTGTCTATATCTGCCAACCAAGATCCTTAACATTGAAAAGGAGACCCTATATGCAAAATGAAAGAAATAGAGCACCAATATGTAAAGTCTTTGCAAAATTCCCTCCCTGTTCTCCCCACTTTTTTTGAGGAAGGAAAAAAGGAAGGGGAGAGATTAAGCAGTCCAGTTGATGGACTATTTTGGATAACTTTGATAGCCACTTTGAGTTCCATTTTGGGAGAGATAAAACGGGCTGTAAATAAATATAATAAGAACTATTTATTTATTTATTTATTTATTATTGACTACATTTCTACCCTGCCCTTCTCAACACCCGGGAGCGGGGGGACTCAGGGCGGCTCACAAAGGCAGCAATTTGATGCCTAACAATACACAAAACATAAATCATACAAAATTGAACAGTAGCAATTGATTAAAACAAAATTATCTCACAATCAACTAAATAACATTAAAAACAATGTTAAATCCACACATCCAGTTACTAAAACATTAAAACCGTGTTCTCATCTTTATCATTGAGCATAAGAATAACAACAACTTTGGAATTTATTTATTTATTTATTTAAAACTTTTATATCCCGATCTTCTCTGACCTCCATAGAGGGATTCAGACCAGCTAACAGCAAAAATTCAATGCTAACAATAAATAACACTTTAAAACATCATACATAAACAATACGTTAAAAATACATAACAGATAAAATGTATATAAATCATTCACCAAGATAAAATTATGTCCAACTCGGTCCGCACATTGTGATAAATAACTTTAGTCAATAGCCGGTCTCAGCCGTCACTCTGCAAATGCCTCGTTCTACAACCAGGATTTCACTAAATTAAAACATGGTATATACAATATAACTGTGGTCATAATACAGTAAGGGGACTGGAGAATATCATGGCACTATCCAGTATTCCTGTGCACATTGATATGATAAAGTACACTTTCAGGCGCAGTTTCTGAGCTAACCTGAAATTATTTCAGTAAGCTCTTCTATTTATGCCCCGTGTTTTGCAGTTGCTTTTGCTACAAGGAATTTTCTCTTGTAGCCCAGTTTTGGGTCTAAGGTGTTGCATAAATTAACATTAGAGCCCTATAGAAAAAGGTAACAGGAACAACAGAAAAAAAGTATTTTGCAACACTTTTGCCCCAAATCCTATGTGCTTTAGAACCAAAGTGTAAATATGAAAAAAATGCTTCACAGGGAAAGATAATATATTGAGCAATAATTTTCTTTCCTACCTTGAGCCTTCACCATAATTGATGAGGTAAAAATATTTTAATAAATGAAAAGAAAGAGAGAGACAGAGGGAGAAAAGATGTCCTGGTCCTGCATTTAACTATAGTCAGAAATGCAAAAGAAGGCGAAAGGAGGCCATTCTTGTCCACATTTCCCAGACCAATAGTTCTTGAGGTCTGACCCCCTCCCCCAAAGAACAAGAAATCCTAATCAGATGCACTTTGGGTCCTAAATAAAATTACTGCCCATAACTTGAGTAGATCCATTAACTTGTCAAACTGTGTAACATTCTGTGTAAGTTCCCATTCATGTAATGAATCTGCTCTAGTTGGAATTACCAATTGGATTTCAGATAGGTGTGCTTACTCAGAAGCAACTCGTAATAAATTCAGTGGGGTTTACTGCTGGGTAGTCTATAACCTCTGAGAGGAAGGAACTAGCAAAACCACCTCTTGAGTAGGCTATTCCTTGCCTAAGAAAACCTATGAAATCCATCAAGTCAGCATAAATTGACAGGCAGCTTGAAGGCAGACACACACACAAGTATGTTTAGATTGCTTTCCATCGTCATCTGGTTGCTTTAAAAAAGAAGTCATTATTTTTCAAAACGTGTCTCAGCCTCTGTTAATTTTATCACATTTATTTGAAAAATTAAACTTTTCTGTCTCCTACAAAGTTTGGGATAACTCAGATGCTACTACTTAACTGCCTGCTCAATGTGCCAATTTAAGCTATTCTGTAAAACCTTTGGCTTCCATGAGAACTCAGTACAAAACAGATGTACTATACTGTACAGACAATTAATCTTCTCAAAACTGTCTTGGAGATTTTAAGAGAGGTTTTATTTTGAACAGACAATTTAGAAGAGCTCATGTCATAAAACTTAGAATGAGTAGACATTGCTATTTAGTATTTCCTGGTTGCTCTCTTAAGGAATATGATACCAATCTACTACATTCTAGGCTGAAAATTCCTTCACGCCACTATGAGCAGTTTAGTTTAGACTGAATTCCCACCGGGTCATATTAATAGCATTATATAGCTGTCTGTGCCTAATACTGGGCATGAACAGTGCAAAGTCACAACTTATATAATTTTGTGATTGCATAACATTTTTGGTATCTTCACACATAGATCCTGGTAGTGTGCCATGCAGTTCACTTGTACCTAACCTCTCTGGAATAAATAAATAATACAGTATAATTTAGAATTACCAGGGAGATAAAAACCATTTTAATGTGTGTGTACAGGGATACCTCAGTTAACAAAGTGGGAATCTTCACTGTAGAATAAATGGAGTTGACACCACTATTTGGATGGCTCAACGCTAAGGAATGATGGGAGTTGAATCAACACATAGGTTTTTTGTTGGCCAGGAGCAACTTGAGAAACTGCAAGTTGCTTCCGGTGTGAGAGAATTGGCCGCCTGCAAGGACATTGCCCAGGGAATGCCTGGATGTTGATTGTTTTACCATCCTTGCGGGAGGCTTCTCTCATGTCCCTGCATGGGGAGCTGGAGCTGACAGAGGGAGCTCAATTCACTCTCTCCAGATTCAAACCGCTGACCTGTCGGTCAACAGTCCTGCTGGCACAAGGGTTTAGCCCACTGCACCACCGGGAACTTCTAACTGTTGCACTTCAGACAGAAGTATCCCCCTAGTTCACACACACATTCAGACAGTCCTTGAAATAATAGTCTATTATTGAAATATAGTGTCCAACAAAAGGGCAGAAGAAGATAAACCATAAAATATATCCAAGGTAAGCACACAGTCCATAAATTCCAGGATCCAAAAGGATAAAGGTTGAAAGCTTGATACTAAATTCTAAGGCAGTTCAATGCAGCAAAGTACCAGCTATGAAACAAGGCCTAGGCAAAAAACATGAGCAAGGAAATCCTGTCGTGATCTTTTCTAAACGAAGCCTGGAAACTAAAGCTAGGATCTTTCTTACAGAAAACCCAGTTTCACTTTGTATCTCCTGAACGGAGCCTGCAGCTGTGGCAAAGGTCATGGGAAGCTCGTCTATACTCCCAAATGTTTGCCCTGCGATCAAACGTCATCTCTTGATCATTAACATTCCCAGGTGCAGCACTATCTCCTTCAAGGCCTTCTTCACCCTTAACGAAGGGATTATCATCTAACAGGGCTCTGGGAATCAAACTGTTCTCAGAAGCAAAAACCTCATCTGAATGTTCCCTTTGCACATCAGCATTCTTAATGACAATCCCATCATCCTCATCATGCATATGAACACCAGGCTGAAACACCACACTAACACATAAACAAGATGTATTCATTGAATAGTTCTATTCTAGTTGAGACTAACAAAAGGATTTAGGCCACTGTTTTTCACAGTTTTGTCAAGAGAGAAATTCATCTAGCCAAAATGGTTTTGTGACTCTTCTCTGCTCCCCATCCTCCAGTTCCCACCCCTTTCCTGGGTTTTCCAAATGCTGGATTTGATGAAGAGGTCAGGAGGACTACCTAAACAGAGGTTAGATAGTCAGCTATTGGTAGTGCTTTGTGTGAAGAGCTCTCTTCTAACTCTAAGGATCTCATTCTAAAGGTCTATGGATTCATCGTGGTGAATCCATGGGGTCCTGGTGGGGTGTGTGGAAAACCTGTCGCTGTTTGGATTCCTGTAATGTCCGCTATGTGAGGCTGTCCTTGAAGAGTGCTTGGCAACTTGGACTAGTTCAAAGAGCTGCGGCCAGACTGTTAACCGAGGCTCAATACAGGGAATGCAGAACTCCACTGGTGCAACAGCTCCACTGGCTGCCAGAGTGTTCCCAGAACAATTCAAAGAGCTGGTCAGGACCCAGGCATGTAGCCAGGGGGGGGGGGGCTAAGGGGGCTTCAGCCCCCCCCGAAATTCTCAGGGTGGTCCTCGAAAAGGCCTTACTGGTACATTATTTAAACTGTTATGTTTATTCATATCATGATCTGATCACCATGCTCATTATATCCCACATTAATGGGGTTATTGGGATAACAATACAAAAGGTTTGCTAGGGTAGACCCTCTTCCACCCAGTCTCAGCCCCGAAACAAACTCAGCCCCCCCCCCCGAAACAAAATCCTGGCTATGGCCCTGTCAGGACCTATAAAGCGCTATATGGCTCAGGTACAGAATAGTACTCTCCTTGTTTCCTTCTGACGGCAGGCTAAAATCTTTTTAATCAAGAAGGTTTTTTTACAGAAGAAAGTTTTTGAAGACTGAACCAAGGGGGTACTGTGTAGTGTTTTATGTATTTTAATAGGTTTTTAATGTTTTGATATTTTTAACTATTTATTTTAGTAGTTTTAATAGTTCCATACTTAATTCCATTTTGGTGTTTATATGTTGTATGTTTTAAATTGTACATTGTATTGTTTTTGGTATTGTTAGCTGCTTTGAGTCTCTTTTGAGAGAGGAAAGTGGGGTATGGAGGAGGAGGAGCTCACTCATTCATTCAGATCAGAGTCATTTATAGTCTTTTCTTTGAGTAGGATTTGAAGGAAGATGGTACAATTAATGCTTTCAAGTTCCATATCAGAGGCTTGAAAGAGTGATGGACATCTATAACCACATTTGTCAAGTTTTGGCACCTGAGACAGAGTTCACATTCTATAAATGCATTTTTTTTGTAAATGACTTGAGGAGAGAAGGAAGTTAACTGAATACTAAGCAGATGTACAAACAACCATCTATAGAGTACACAACCTTTATGATTAATTATACCTGGTGCAACTGTAATTTAAATGTATTGACCTGTCTGAAATAAAGTGCTAGACATGAAAATCAGAGCAACAGGAAGGGACTGGATGAGATTGCTGAACCAGGCTGGAGACAAGCATCTCAGAGAGGAAACATGTTGTTGTTTGACCTTACTCAGCAACCAGACATAAAACGAATACAATTGCTGATGGGTGCTGAAATACAAATGGCAAAATAATAATGACAAATGTTTCTTGCCTTTAAAATTAATGTAATGTTAATCAATAACCAAAATTTGTTACAATCAAAAAGTCTCCATTAAGGCAATTGGTCTCTGTTCTTCAGCAGAACCGGAAAAGAGACAGAAGTTTGTTCTTAGAAGTAATACTTAGCCATTTCAGGGCAGCTTTCCCTTTTTGAAGTTTGCTTTATTTTGTTTCATCACATTTTGTCCCATTTCGCATTATGCTGTACAGTTAGAAATTAAAGATGGTGACTGACTACATATATATGAACACACACACACAGAGAAACACATACTTTAAAAACAGTCTAGGAGAAAGCTATCAATATATTGAGCCCAAAATTAATTTCGCCCTAGCCACGCTGTGACCAGATGGGATTCAGAGAGTCAAAGTTCAGAAACCATCCAGCTGCTTCAGGGTTTCTGATAACAGATCATATTGTGGCAAGGATTCCCAATCTTTGATTACCCATGCGTCTAAAATTGGAGTATGTGTATTTTCCTTCACTTCATGGGTGAATTTTTATCACTCCTTGGGTGCACATTATTCACTCTTGGGCTGAAGCTGACCATAACTTTTGAATGATTACTAGTATTCCATCTGAATCACTGTTACATCGCTCACTGGAGTCCTGGCCATAAAGTCCTATTCACCAAAAGCTGGAGCTCTGCGGGTTCCCGTCAGGGAGACTCCACAACTCAGCACCTGTGGAGCCAAACCCTGATTCATGTTTCTCAGGCTTTGCAACATTGTCACAGCAGAATCCAGGAACTAGCCTGTGCCCTCCCCACTCTCTTCCCTCGCTTGCTGGGACTCGCAAGAGATCAAGCTTGTAGTCGTACAAAATAATGTCCCCAGTATAGCAGGCATGGCAACAACCATTAGGGATGCTAAACCTGACAATATTTTAACAAGATCTGTGGCAATGGGCAAAACAAGAGGTGGGTTTGTGGGGCTGGATCTACACTGCCATATCAAGTTTCTGAATCCAGATTATCTGCTTTGAAGTAGATTATATGAGTCTACACTGCTATAAGATCCAGTTCAAAGCAGATAACCTGGATTCAGAAACTGGATCATATGGCAGTGTAGATGGGGCCTGGGAGTCTAAAATCCAATCACCTTCCAATGAAACTGTGGCTGGATCTACACCATCATATAATCCAGTTCAAAGCAGATATATCTCCCAGAGGAGATAGGGTGAGTTAAAATAATAATAATAACAACAACGACTTTATTTGTTTCCCACCCCATCTTCCCAAGAGGACAGTAAGGTAGAACTTTCTCATGCATCCTTTTTGACATAGTAATTCAGTTTTACTAATAAATCAGAGGTTAAACCAACTCCTTATTAGAGTTTCATACAGTATACACACATCTCTCTGGCATTACTTCGGAACAAAGATTCTTAGGAAGGACTCATCCCACGCTTTTTACAAGTGTGTTGATGACTAAAAGCTGGATGTGTTTTTCTGGTGGAGCCCAGGATGCACAGAACTGGCCTCACCCTTTAAACCAAAGGTTCATCTGCTGGGGCCTAGCAAGCTTGGACAGTGGCAGTGAAGTCCTCAGGTCATAGGTTTAGTTCGAGTTTCCTTCTCTTAGATGGTTCACTGTACAGGGTTAGACAAGCACCATCTCCCCTGGTTTGAAATGAGAGTTTTCCTTCTCCTAGGATGGTTGCCAAAAGGTTAGAGAGCCCATCCTGCCCATTGACGCTTTGTCAGACCCTTCGGTTGTGACCTGTCTGGCATGGGAGGCCCTACCAGTGGCTATTATGCCACCGCTAGCATAGCTCACAACTTCATTAGGGTACGCAAGCCTCTCCCCCACAGCAAGGGGACACCAACGGAGAGGATACATACATACACATATAATACATATAAGTTTCATATTATCTTTACTGTATAAACAAGCTGTGGAAATTTCCCCTTTATACTTCTTATGTACTGTGCTTGATTCTTGTGTAGTTTCCTCTATTGCCACTCAGTGTGTTTAATCACAAACATCAGTGTCAACAGGTTTTATTTTCTTAATTAGGAACTTAACTGTTTTAGTGCTAATTATTGAAACTCAATCAACAAACAGTGCAAATTATAAAAGTTGTAACAGTGCCTTGAATAACACCAGCATTCAACTTCTGTAGTGGTTAGACCTCTCTCGGAATTTTTTTTAAACAGAGGCTGGATGGTCATCCATGGATGCGTTGTGCATTCCTTCCTGGTTGAAGGGGATAGGATGCCCTCTGGGGGTCTCTTCGAACTCTAGTAAAGCATAGGCTCCCTGGGAGTCCAGTGAAGTCTTCTTTTCTGTAAGTTTTTGGATTGAGGTTGGCTGCCTGTCTGTTGGGAGGTTTTTGACTGCATTCTTGCCATTACTTTGGGAGAGCAAACCATTGAATCCATTATCAATAAAATGTTGCAGGGGAGTTTTGCTGTAAGGGCGACCCCTTTAAAGCTCTATTTGGTCATATTAGACTTCCATAAAATAGGCATGCAGCTTTAGAAATTGACTTAATCCTTTGAAAACAGATAGCTGTATTTGTAGATATCATAAGCCAGAAAGTCAGTACTATATTGTGCATTTACTCTGTGTGTCAGAAAGATAAAGGAGGAGAAAAGATAGTGGATAAAAGTGGCAGTAAGAAGCAGACTTACTCTTCAGAAACAGATGAAAGATTTCAATATGAATCCATTTATACATTTCTCTTGTAGTTTGGGGAGGCACCAGCACTCTTGGTAAGAGAAACCTAAACAAAGCACTTGTAAAACTACAGCAGTTAATGTGGTGTCCAGCTGTATTAATTCTACATTGTAGATGTATCCTTTGTCCTTTATTATCATATTTTTGTATTAAAACCTGCTTAGCCAATAGAACCATCTGTTAAAAGAGCCTACTCAGGTTTCCCTGTGAGCCCTGTTGCCTGCTTGAGCCAACCAGAAGAAGAAATCCGCTGACATGCTAGCTAGTTTCATGTTGTATCTCAGTGCTTAAGGGGGAGGGGCCCCAATTTACCTGTCCGAATGCATCTCCCCCTATGAACCACCATGGAGATTAAGATCCTCCGGGGAGGCCCTGCTCTCTGTCCTACCATTGTCACAGGCGCGATTGGTGGGGACGAGACACAGGGCCTTCTCGGTGATTGTCCCCTGGCTATGGAACTCCCTTCCTGTCACCCTCTAGACACTTGGAACCTCCCTTGATAAACCACACAGTTCAGCTGAGGTACAAAAGGTTTATTTAGAATAACTGGTTATAGGAAAGAGGCTAGGAGTCAATCTAAGATGCCTTAAATAGCACCAGCAAAATAGCAGCGTTATCCCGGGAAGGTAGCAAAGGATTATAGTCCCATAGCAAACAGGGTTCCAAGCAGGATTCAAAGCGGATTTGAAGCAGGATCCAAGGCAGGCAAAGTCTCTCACTGGAAGCACTGGGTTGCACTTCTCTGGCAATCAGGAACAAAGCAAACAAGGCAAAAGGCTTGTGCCCAAACGGGCCAGATCCAAACGGGACAGCCAGCAAGCTGGGCAGGTAAAGTTCTTAAGCAGCAAAGCCCAAAGGCCTGTTCAGGAATCCATGATCTTGAGATGCAAAAGTTGGCTCGAGGTGGGGAGCCCTTCCAAGACCAAACGGTTATAGTTCTCTAACCCTTTGATCTTCCAACGTGGTTGCGTCGAGTGTCATGGTTCACACGATGGACTGCAGCTGCTATTTGGTAAACCTCAGCAGCAAAGTATGTGAGCCCAATTAGTGCCCACATCTGTGGAAAGGAGTCAGTGTAGCTCCTGGTCCCAAGCACCTCTGCTTATCGCTAGGAATAACAGTCGTGGCCTTGAATGTTTGAACCTGCCTGCCTTGCATTGGATTCACATGAGAAAGGCAGACAGGCTTGGAGGATTTCTTGATGCCAACATGGCTGAAGTGTGGCTCTAAGGAAATCAGGGTCTGGGGCCTGACACTTCCTGATCATCTCGACCCCCTCCCTCCTGCCCTTCAGAAGGATGGTAAAAACTTGGCTGTGGGACTAAGCTTTTGGGTGAGACAGTTTTAAACAGTGTATTTTAATATTGTGACAAATGTTAAATGTTTATGTATGCATATAAGGAATTATTGTCCTGGCATTGAATGTTTGTCATATATACAGTATATGCTTTGTTCTGCCCTGAGTCCCCTTCAGGGTGAGAAGGGCAGAATATAAATGCTTTAAATAAATAAATAAATAAGGCATCAGAGAGGGGCATTTGTTTAAATATTGAGGTGCTTTACCAAAGGGAGGAGATAGCACTCCTCCACAGGTCTAGTTGAAGCATATTAGTGGAAAGGACACCAGAAAAAAGTAGTTTCTGAAGCCTGATGCCTTAATCCAGTTCTAATCGAAGGATATTAGGACAAGCAACCCCAGAAAAGGTGGCTTCTTAGGACTGATGCCCTCCAAAATGACAGAAAGGGGAGCCTCCCCCTGAAAATGATGGAAAGTTCCCCCATTGCTGCCAATGGGCCAGATCTTCCTGGAGTGAAAACAGATCTTTTGGCGGTCGGATTGAAAAACAGAATTTTGCCCACCCGAATTTGGGAGGTCTCCTGAAAAATGGATTGGGGGGGGGGGGGACCACTGAAATCCTAAAACAGCATGGGGTTTAACCAAATTGCACACAATGGAAGAGGTGTGAGTCTGCTTCTGCCTCTGAGTCAACCAGAGGTGAGGCGGGAAATTTAATAAACTGTCATTACTCAGTTTGAAGTTTTCTGGTTGTTGCTGTTTCCACCTCTCATGGGGTGTGTGAAGGAACGAATGTGAGGAGATGGCTGCTAATGATGGTAGTTTCCCAGCCTGGGTGAGGACAGTGCTTTGTGATTGTGAAACAATGGATGATAAACAGCCAGAAAGAGGACAAAATAGGGAATTGGGCATCTTCTATGACCTCTGGTTTGCAACTATGTGAGGTGTGTAGAGGCATTGTTAGGGGATTATGATGCTGTGGGGCATTGTTCCCTGAAGTCCAAGGTGTGGTGAAGCAACATTCCAATGAAATTAATGGAAGGTTTACCATTAGATTATGTGGTTGGCTATATTTTTCAATTACAATTCATATATTTTATATAATTTTATATAATATTTTATATAATCTAAGGGATCGCCTGTTCTCTTATAACCCCCCGAGGCCACTACGGTCAGAAAATTTGAACCTTCTTGCTATTCCTAGTGTCAGATCCTTTCATCTAACAGCAACCTGTCGGAGGGCATTCTCCATCATAGGTCCGGTCCTATGGAACTCTCTGCCGCCTGAGACTTGGGCCTTTCGAGATCTGAGTTCCTTTCGTAGAGCATGCAAAGCCCACCTCTTCAGGCAGGCTTTTGACAATTGCTGAGTTTTTAAACCACTGTTTTATTCTGTATTGTTTATTCTTCCTTGTAAACTGCCCCGAGCCTTTGGGAATGGCGGTATAAAATCGAAGAAATAAATAAATACATAAATAAATAATTAATATTGTTGGGAGTCCGATTTCTCGATAACAGCTTTGTTCCACGGAACCTTGAAAATTGTTTTTTTTTAAACCCAGAAATTTCAAAATCAGATGAATGTGGAAGATTATTAATTTTGTATACAGATCCTATCTGATCTTGGAAGCTAAGTTGCTACTTGGATGGGAGACTGCCAGGTCTGTATTTCAGTGGCAAAACTACCCCAGTAATTTGGCAAAACTTGGCAAAACTACCCCAGTAATTTATTGTGTGCTCCCTATGAAAATCATGGGATACCATAAATCGACAGGAGACTTGAAAGTGCACACATAGTTTAGAAAAGATGCTGGGGGGTAATAATTCCACTAGTCTACATGAGCTGTGGCCATGCTGGCAGGGGATCCTAAAAAGTAGTATTTCCAAGACTGATCAATACAGTATATGCAAGCAGGCCCGGATTACCCATAAGGCCAACCTAGGCCATGGCCTAGGGGCGCAAGCTGGGGGGGCACAGAATCACGGACCAAAACAAATTTTAAAATGTTGAAACAAATAAAAATGACGTGGCCGGCCCCTGGGATCTCTCCCAACTCAGCAGCACGCACCCCCCAGGGACGCCCCCGGCCGCTCTGCGCATGCCTGTTTCCTTCCCTCCCCGTGGTCCTTCCCATCTGCAGGAGCAGACGGGGAGCCTGCCTTCTGTGCGAGCAAGTGAGCAAGCAAATGAGCGAGCGTGAGACCCGTGCGCGCCTCCCGCTCCCTCGCGCACGCTTCCCCACGCCTCTGCCTTTCCCCCTTTCATTGGGGAGCTGGAAATAGCCCTTTTTTCTGCCCCAAAACGGGTGGGTGGGTGAGTGGGCTACCTTCCTAGCCATTCGGGAGGGTCCCTTTTCGGCAGTGTGTCTTTTTTTCCTCCCTTGTTTCCTCCCGCTATTGCCCCATCCCCTTTTCCTCCTCCTCCTCTTGCCCCCTCCCTCCCCCAGTCCATCCCCCTTGCTCCCCTCCCTTTGGTTCTTTCTTCTCCCTCCGTGCGTCAGAGGTTGGCCTTTTAAATGCTTTCCTCGAGGCGACCCGGCCTGGTCCCTGGCTCTCGGCTGACCGGGACACTCCTCCTTCTGCCTGGCCTTGGGAAATGCCTGCCGGAGCCTCCTGGTGGCCTTGGCCTTCCTGCTCTGCTGCCCGGTGGGTAAGGAGGGCCCCCGGCCCTTTCCTGGGGGGGGGGGGGCGTGCAATAGAGGTTGGCTTAAAGGGGGCGTAATTCCAAAGTGTGGCCTAGGGCACAAAAAGGTGTTAATCCAGGCCTGTATGCAAGAAGATTGTTCCCTTGTTATTCCATGAAAGTGAAGCAGGTTGTCGCACTGCAATGAGACTGCTCCATTTCCGACTCTCCTGCACCTGGATGAAATGCTTTCTTGAGAAGACTGGCAGCTGAATGCTGCTGTCAAATTGCACAGGTGTAAAAGACAGAAGCCAGTTTGAAGCTGGCTTCATATTCCAATCCCACAGAATAAAGGCTTGCATTGAGTAAACAGAGACCCACTGACATCTCACCAGGGCCCAACTCCCCAAATGGATTAAGTCTCAAAATCCAAAAATAGCTTCCACAGATGCATGAGGCAAGTCCCAGCCTCTAGTGAGTCATACATTGCGTTCCACAGGGGAAGAAAGAGCCGCTGTAATGCAAACTCCAGCCTTGAGCTCAGTTCCTTTCCATAGGTGGCTCCCATCACTCTCTGCATTATTTTTTTTAAAAAAGACATTCTGCTGGTCCACGCCAAAATGCCTGTTGAATAATTTGGCCAAGAGCAGGAAGCGAGATCTTTGACCTTCTCCAGTGTCCTTGTTGTAGATGCATGCCTGTAATTCCCAGTAATTTAACAGGAGCTTTAGTTTGAAAAACAGAAAAGATTTGGGCTTTATTACTTTCATTCATCATCATTAACTCATGCCATGTGGCGCAGAGGAAGGAATGACATATTTCTGCAATTAGATTCAGTATTTTGCATGAAAAAAAATGAGCTGTTACAGCAAACCCAGCTTTTTGAAACAAGAAGTAAGTCAAAAGGGAAGGAAAGGCTATAGAACAAGGCTGGAAATAAAGACTTTTTAAGCCTGTGTTTTCGAATGGAACATTTCTTTTTTAAAGAAAAGTGGTAATATACAAACCTTATAGGTTATGACTACTGTGCATTTGGTTTCCACTGCGGGGGTTAAAAAGACCCATCACATCTGGTTTTTAAAGGCATTTTCACAGAGTGCTCTTAAAGCAATCTTGCTTCAGCTGCTTGTAGATTGATATAAAACCGACTGGTATATTGCTGAGGAATGCCCGTCCATATTACAAATGCCTGTTCTTCCTTATCTTCTAAATTAATATAATGTTAGATAAGCTTAGGGGGGTATTTAATTCTCCTGCTTAAAAATGTTTAATTTGTTGCCAGCCCTGATATCCCAGTAGTTGTGATTTCTTCTTGTACCTCTTGTGCAGAGTTAATAAGGAGCAGAAGGACACAAAAGGAGACGAGGAAGCACAGACAGAAATAGAAAATAAGAGAGAAGGGACACAGAGAGGGTCACGGGAAGAGACAATTGCAAAGGGATAAAGAGAAATCGAAAGCATAAAACAAAAAGGGAAAGATAGCAGGGCCAGGCACCCCACCCTGCATCATTGCCAGCTTTTGACTGGTTTTTCCTACCACCAGATGCATCAACATTTGGATTTCCCAATGTGTCAATGGCACCTTAAAAGAAAATAAATTTCACTCCTGGAGCTGGTTTTCCGTGCTGGGCAGGCTGATGGTAATGTGGCTATGGTGGAACTTTTTATAATGCCATTGTCATGGACATCACTTCTTGCTAGAGCGGTGGTACACTGGAACTAGGGTTGCCAACTGTCCCTTATTTTAAGGGACGTCCCTTATTTCAGCCCCAAATTTCATGTCCCTTATTTTCAGCTCCTGTCCCTTATTTTCAGCTCCTGTATTGACGGGACAGATGGCAGCAGGAGGTGAGGCTGAACCAGTCCATATACATACATACTTCTTCCTCCTCCTCCATCCTGCTACCCCTTTTTGCTCCTCCCGTTTCCTCTCGCCTCCCCGCGAGCGGCTGGGAATTGTAGTCCAAGGCTGTCTCCTCTTGATTGAGAGGCACGCGTGGCCCTTTGGGCAGGACTCCATTTCCCAAGAGTGTTCCCGGGGAGAGGAGGAGGAAAAGGAAGAGGGAGAAGGGGGCCTGATGGTCTTCATGGCACCGCAGGTGAGCGGTCTGAGGGAGCTGCAGGCACAGTGTGGGGAGATGCGGGCCTGCATGGAGCTGCTGATCATGTAGACCCAGACCCAGGTCTGCCGTGCCCTCGCCCACCTGGACCACGGGGCCGCTTTCACCATTGACCGCTGGGAGAGGAAGGAAGGTGACCCCCTGCCAGGCACACAAATCACAGCCAGACGAGGGCTGAGGGGCAGGTGGGGGTCTCTGGGGGGATTTTGAGCCAGGCAGGCATCTGTCAGGAGGGCTTGGGTTGTGCCTTCTTGCCCATGTAGATGATATTGCCCTGAATGCATGCGAAAGGAGGCTTCTGTTAGACCCCAGTCTAAAGATCAGTCAACAGTGTGATGCCGCAGCTGAAAAAGCCAAGGCTGCATCAATAGTAGTATAGTTAGGGTTGCCTAAAAGTTTGATTTTCAAGTTTTTATGAAGTGTCCCTTATTTTTGCGAAAAATCCCGTATTTTTAGGTAAATGTCCCTTATTTCTTATATCAAAAAGTGGCAACCTTAACTGGAACGCATTAGACTCCTTGATTCACTGGGCTTCAGTTTCTCCAAGGTTAGTAAGTGATTAAGAAGGCCAATTCATGAAGTAGATGAATCCAAATTGTTTCCTGACAGCTCTTGAGGTTTTTCCTGTTGCTTTGGGGGGTGATTCTCAGCCACTTTGACCACTTTATCACATTAATTAAATACTACTGAGCTACCCACTTAAGAAACAGCAACCTACTGTGTTCATCACAAAACATAGGCTTCAAGTGTAGGGTAGAATTATCTTAGTGCTTAAAAGCGTTGCAAGGGATTATCTTTTTGGATGCTTTTAAAGCTGGTTGGCAAGGGACTTTTTTTTGGGCAAATTATCCAGATAGAGATGGGCAAAATGGCCAATTCTGTCATGTGATGGTATTCATTGTTCTCAGCTTTATAATGATTCAGTTACAGAATTTGTGGGCAAAGCTGAAATGCCACTTTGAGAAAAAGCTCCACCAGCACCAGGAATGTGGCGCAGCTGGCTGGGTGTCAGCTGTATAAGATCTCTACTGACCAGAAGGTCATGAGTTCGAGGCCTGCCCGGGTCGAGGTGGGCTCTCGACCTATTGTGTAGCCTGTTGTCAACCTTTGCAACCCGAAAGACAAGCGCAAGGTACCACTTAGTGGGGAGGCTAAATTTACCTAATTTATGAGGACATAAAAAAGATCTTCAGAAAACATGCTGAGGAATGAACTTGGATAATAATAATAATAACAACACCCCCTGGTGGCCTGATGTTAAATTGCCTCTGTCTGTCTTGTGTGTTTGTGTGTCTAAATGTAATGTGTACACTGTAATCCTCACTGAGTCCCCTGCGGGGTTAGAAGGGCGGAATAGAAATGAAGTAAATGAATAAATAAATACCTTTTGCTCATGGAGGAGGGAAGATCAGAATTATGTTGTGTTCCTTTCTGACTCATGCACTTTCTGGGGGCTTCCTTCCTTCCATGTGTTGTGTGTGCCCTCCTTCTTTCCCTCCTTCCTTCCTTTTTCCAACATGAGAAACAGAGGGAAAGCCCCCCAACACCTCCTTCCCTCCTCTTCCAGTTGACCCCAAGGGCCATCTAGACCTACCCCTTTTTTCTGCCATGTAGCAAAAGCACAATCCAAACACCCCCCAACCGATGTTTCTAATTTGCAAGTGTTATTTCCTGTTTAATTGTGTAGTCCTTACTTTGAAAGCAGTTGTGCTCCAGAAACTTCATTTTTGTGCCCACAAACTGTGGTAAATTGGTGGAGACTCTACAAGACATCTAATAGCTGTCATTGAGAAACTAGACCAAAATGTGCATTAGCAGGATGTCCCTCCTGCAAATACAAAGTTTTTGCAGTTTAATAAACTTTCCCATGTGTTTATGAAATGGCATTAATAATCCAGGAACAAAAATCATATTTCAGGAGAGGAGGTGTTTCTTTTCACAAAGAAAACGGGGGAAGGACAGTGGGCAGGGACAACTTTCTACAATGTGGTGGCAAATCAACAGAGAACTCCTGAATAAAACAGATAGTTTGCTAGTGTGTGATGGAGGTAGGAAACATATCCATTTAATTTCAAAAGGGAGTATGCCTGAGCTATATGGTAAGCCTACTCTTCCAAACACATGACATGTTCAGTGGGATGAAGTCTTGAGTCTCCTTGTGGAGAGAAAAAATGAGGTATAAATAAACATCATCATCATCATCATTGATCTCTAGAACTGGGAAACGGCCAGGTAAGTGGACACGATTACTCCCAAATATCCCATAGAATGGAACCAAGCTGGCAGGGAGCTGCTGTGGTGCCCCAAACCCCATATGATACAAGAGACAGTGCTCCAGGTGAAAACTATCTCTTTCTGTGGGATAATATTGTTCTGCACCACACCCCATATGATATAAGAGAGAGATCTCCAAATTAAAACAGTTTCTTTCCATGGAATAAAATGGTTCTGCACCAAAACCAATATTATACAATGGATGATCTATGCCAGAAACTAGACAGGAGAAGCATATATCCTTTTATTCTGCTTTCAATAGCTTTTAATATCCTTCTTATTCAGAATGCTTATTGAGATTAGTTACAGAAAACATATAACTTTGTTAAAACAGCTCCACTGGCTAATGATTTATTTCCAGATGCCAGTTATGACCTATAAAGTGCTAAATAAATAGCTTTGGCCCAGCCTACGTGAAAGACTGCATCTCCATATATAAGCCTGCCAGGGTCTTCAGATCCGCTGGGTAGGGCTTTCCCTTCCATTGCCATCCCACTGGCCATTCCCAGATTGTGGAATGTCCTTCCATAGAAAGCTCGATTGTCCTCTCTGATTCCTTTTTGCCTGCAGATAAAGATCTTTTTATTCAGATGTAGAGATGCTCTGTTGCAGGGAGTCATTTTTATGGGGATTTGTGGAATATTTTAAACTATATTTTTATGTTTTTAAATGATTTTACACTATTTAATAGTACTTCAATATAAAAACTTGCTTAAATACATTTTAGCTATTTTTAGGTTTTCACTCTTAATTGTTTTGTAATTGTTCCGTGCCAGGAAAAGGGGGGAACCTAAAATCCATCCAACCACCCATTCATCTGTCAGCCATATACAGAACTGTCCAACCCCGAGAATCCAATCTATAGGTTTGCTGTGGTTTACAACTGACATTTTTTATCAGCTTATATCAGTGTTTCCCAACCTTTTTGAGCCATGGCACACTTTTTACATTTGCAAAATCCTGGGGCACTGCCACCAACCAAAATGACACAAAATGACACTCTGCATGCAGATGATATTCATATAGTTAATATGTTTTTTTGGAATGGACAAATACATCAGTGTGAAACCTGGGCCTGTTTCTGAACTCAACATGATATCCTGGTGGCAGAAAGACACAAGCTTCCCATCAGAACTCACATAACGTGCTATAAGAATTTGGTGGGCATTGACCTTGAAAGAGATTGCAAACAAACAATGTTGGAATCAGGACCAAACAGTACTGGAATGCAGATGGAAGGGAAATAAACATGACATTTGAAAAAGCCCATCAGCAGAATGAGAAAAGCGTTTTTTCCCCACAGTCCTTGTAACTCCTAAATGTAGTTGAGATTCACTCTCTGAACTAGATGTTGGAAGAGTGCCAAAGTTTGAAAGATGTGCCATTTTACCATTCCACTGTTGGAAGTCTTCAGGGTCATCATATCAAAACAATCTTCTCCTCTATTTTTGTGCAGACACTCTTTGTTCCATTTGTCAAGCCTAACATGACACTGTGAAGAAAAGGACTGAGATCTTTTTCTTTCTTTCATGGAGACAGTATTATTTTGTTTCTTGTGGTACAGGGCGTTCCAAAATGAATCTGAATGGGATTTTCCTAAATGAATTATCTGTAGAAGGAGCCCAATATCAGTCAATTGTTTTTACACGCCCCTCCCCCATATATATATATATATATATATATATATATATATACATATATATATATATAAATATACACACATGTGTGTGTGTACACAGTATACTTATGTTACCATGATTTTGGCTCTTGATAACATTTCCATTTCTCTTCTTGGGATGTTTCTCTTCCCCTTCTCCCACCCCGCCTTTTCCTTCCTGGTTGTTCAATTACATGTGCTCATTCATCCCTCATTAGTTCCTGTTCATTGGAGGGTACTTTGGAGAGCTCTTTATATAGCTTTCATAATATCCTTATCCACAATCTGGATTCTTACAGACAACAAAGTGTTCCATCCTTTCGTAGTTCTGTGTATTCATTTCTTCGTTCTCTTTTGGAAAAACCAAGTCCATAAGTGGAAGCATTGTGAATTTGCTTCATTCTTTTTAAAAATATATTGTACAGTAGGATATGTTAAAATGCAGATTCATATACACTCTTTTAACATAAACCTGGCCATTTCATCGAAGTTGCCCAAGTAATTCTCTTTGTTTTGTCTTTGTAACTGTGGCCATCCTTTAACTGGGGTTTCCCAGCTTATTACTCTTCAATATAAAATGACTCTTTTATCTTATAGGAGTCAGTGTGTGTGTGTGTGTGTGTGTTTGTGTGTGTGTGTGTTACTGTAAACAATTTCAGTAACAAATGCTAAGAAACAGCACATTGGAGATGGTTCATACACACCTGAGTGCATAGATATCCCTTTGCAGCCTTAAACCCATGAGCCTGCCGTCCACTATGCATAAAACCTTTAATGAGAACTGGAGCTTTTGTGCATATATGCTCATGTGCGTAGACCCTGCTAATGCAAACCTACATACCGTGAAAAGAGGGTGGGCAAATCACACAAGCGGGAGATCTGCTTACTGTGGAATTTACACATGCAGGCTGCCTCCTTTAGTGAAGGTTACGTGAGCAAAGGAGAAAGATAACTTACTTGGGGCATGGGCGAATCTATCCCACGTTGCTTGTGCATATGATAAAGCAGAACTTCAGGAGACAGGCACAACAATCCTGGTAGCAACACATAAAAAATAAAAAAAATCCCTGTAGCAAAACAGTCCCTGAAACCCCAGCTCAGTTGAGTTAGTTTAATATTCTAATTTATGGGTGGAATAAACACAATTAAAATGTCTGTCCTACTGAAAATAAAATTTCATTTTTTCGATTGTCCATATTTTATTTCAGATACATTGCTGTATAGACGTTTAACAGATATGTATACATTGCTTAAAACAAACTTAGGGTTAAATTTCAGATCAACATTAAGACTCAGTGTAGTGGAGAATGTTGTTAAATATATTCAGAGAAGAGAGAGTCGAAATATGAAAATGATTCAGAAATAAAAGATATTGAACAAATCTTCTGTAAAATCTCTCTGCATGCCATCCTTTGCATAATGAAGACAGGGGATATCCATCTTAAAAGCTTCTGAATGTATTATTAATAGGCTCATGAAAACCTTGATCCATTTTGTGACCTGGCTTTCACTGGGGGGGCTGATCTGTTTTTTTTGGGAGCCTCCCAAAATTGGGAGGGCAGATTCTGTTTTCGCTCTGCGGTGCTGAAATGTCCTCAGACTATGATTTTTAGATGGCGTGATTTTAATATTGAACGTAATTTTAAAATATGTGTCACTGTTGATATCTAGTATTCTTTACATGTCCAGGCAGCCCCCGAGTTACAAGCATCCAACTCATAGTTAAGAATGGGAGTGAGACAATAAGAAGTCAGAGAAATCTACCCTTAGGAAGGGAAATTCACTTCTGGAAGAGTTATCTTAATATGTATTAATTTTAATTCAATGGATTTTAAACTTAATGTTGTATGTGTTTAAGGCATTGAATAATTGCCACATGTAAGCTGCCTTAAGTCCCCCTTGGGGTAGAAAAAGGAAGGATATAAATAGGGTAAATAAATAAGTAAATAAATTTTATATCAGATCATCATGGTTTTCTTTTTGTTTGCTGGGGGATTACTAAAAAAGAGAACGGCTCCCACTTGCTTTTGTGTTGGGCAGGTTTCTGTACTGTGAGGGCCCTTACCATTGTGAGCTTTCGAAGTACTGAATGTACAGAAAGAATTACCAAAGATACAGGAAGAAACAAATTCTGTGCACAAGTCTAGTTATTAATTCACTGCTGTTTGCATGGGAGAACTACACCAGCAAGGTTTCATCTTCACTTTCCACTTGCTCCAGCTCTTAAAGATGCCTTATGAACAAGCTAAATTTATTCATTAAGAAAGCACACAATATATTGCTGTGTAGACTTTTTGAACAACAGCAACACTCTTTCTCAGCAGTTCTGCAGTTTCAGTGTTTTATTTTGATATGTCTAGACCAGGGATTTCTGCCTTCTTGTTACTTCTTAGGAACCTGAAAAATCTTGAAAATCTGAGTCCAGGTATAAAGACTGTCTTCTTTAGGAATATTAATATTTCAAAAGCATTACTTTTGTAAATAAAAAGTATCTATCTATCTATGTATATAATAAAAGTCAGTGTTTGCGGGCGGTGGTGAGGTGGTGCGACGGGAGGAATATGTGCCAGTATTTTGATTGGCTGCAACTGTGGGATCATTCGCATAAAGGACACCGATTGGCCAGCCGCAGAACTCCGACATTCTACGGCCCCAGACAGAGGGGATTGGTTGCCAGTGAAATTGTATTTGCATAATGGACTCCGATTGGTCAACCACATTCCAACATTTTAAAGTGACTCAGAGGGAAAAGGAAAGGCCTCAACCACTGCGGCCCACAGCAATGACGGATCGGGAACACACTTGGCAAACAAGGGACCAATGGCCCACTTCACAACCTGGTGTGGTTTAGGGCAGGATGGGCCACGAATGATGGGATTTGCAGTACCTTCACCTGATTCACTTCCCAAACAACACTGTAGCCACTATAAATCACAGACCAGGCCCAAAATTGACAGCAAGGCTTCCTCAACTTGATTTTCCTGACTAGGCCTCAGCTCCTGGGATATTGTTATGCTTCCTCAACTTGATTTTCCTGACTAGGCCCCCAACAATGACAGAACAAGACCAAACTTGGCAGACAGACCCCCGAAGATGCACCCTACATCCTGGTGCAGTTTGAGGGAGGATGGACCATGGATGATGGGACTTGCAGTACTTTAATTCATTTCCTTAGAGCACTGTGGCCCACACCAATGACAAATCAGGACCAAACTTGGCACACAGAGGCCCAATGACCCATTTTACAAACCTGCTGCGGTTTACGGCAGGATGGCTCACAAATGATGGGATTTGCAGTACCTTCACCCAATTCATTTCCCACATAACATTGCAGCCCCTACAAATCAGAGACCAGGCCCAAACTTGGCACACAGAGTACCCATGACCCACTCTACATCCTGGTGCAGTTTTGAGTGGGATGGGCCACGGATGATGGGAGTTGAAGTACCTTCACTCACTTTCTGAGACCGCTGCCACCCTCATCCAATGACTGATCAAGATCACACTTGGCACAGAGATCCCCCATGACTCACTCTACATCCTGGTGCCGTTTGGAGAACGGGGAACCATGGATGATAGGACTTCCAGTACCTTTCTTCACTTCCAGAGACCACTGCAACCCTCATCCACAGAATGATCATGACCAAATGTGACACACACAGCCCCCATGACCCACTCTACATTCTAGTGCTGTTTGGAGGGGGATGGACCATTGCCAATGGGACTCGCAGTACCTTCACTAAGTTACTGAGACCACTGCAAGCCACATAAACATCTAATAGGAACCAACCTTGGCACACAATGCCTTCCTCAAATAACCCGGGCATCGCCGGGTCCTCAACTAGTTATCAATAAAAATGAGGAAAGACTCAGAAAATGGACAGTTGGTATGTATATTTTCTCTGAAGGTTCCTCTTACAAAGTGAAGAAGAAGAGAACTCTTGTTAACACAAGCAGCTCCAACATAATCACTCTGTAATCATTGCTTTGTTCTGACATATTTCTTGATCACCTATGATCCAAGGAAGAGACTGGGGCGTTTTCAACAAGCTTGTGAGTTTGGTTCCTCTCTCCACCCACTAGACAGCATCACAGGAGATACTCCCTGGAAATGTGCTCTCCCAAACCATGCTAGTAAGGAAGGCGCCAGCATCATTTCCCTGAGCTAACTTTTCTCATGTGCCAGACTGGCTTATTATAACAAAGAAATATTTAGCAAATAAGAACATCTGTCTCTAGAATAAGAGACAGAACTGAAACAACAGAAACAACACGATGCAATATAAATATTCACTTGTTTTGAAAGCAGAGACTAATTAAAACACAGAGAAAAGTAACTAAAACATTGGTTTTCACCAATGTTAATGAAGTTGTAAAGTGAACTTCAGATTCCAAAGCCTAACACAGATAGGAAAGAAGGCCCATCTCTGGATCCAAACCAAAGTGTCCCTATTGTTGTCAAGAAGCTCTCTGAAGATTTTCTCAGGAGGCAAGCAACTCTAGGTAAGAGGAGGTAATTCTTCAATATATTGGTCATAAACCATATTGGATAGGTGACTATGGCAGGGGTGGGCAATTATTTTTTTCCAAGGGGCCACACGAGAGCCAAAAAAATATTATGGAGGGCCACACTTAAAGGCTGAACTACATTCTAATCTACATTATTTATTTATTTACTATATTTACTATATATTACACATCATTAATATTAACATATTAATATATCAAGAAATATTCATATATTATTACTAGTAATATCATAATTATTATATTATAGTATATATACAGTATATATAGACATTATAATATATTGACATTATAATATAATATAACATTATATTATATTATTTATTATATTATTATAAAATTATTATAAAATTATTAAATAATAATAATAAAAACCACTAAAATTAAATTAAATTAAATTCAAGAAGACAAGGTGCGAACCAAGATGAAGGCTGACATCCTCAAGAGAGGAAGGATCCCAAAATGGAATGGCCCAATGGCCCAATGGACCCAGCCCAGAGGATGGCAAAGCGGACCCAGCCGCCGCCGCAGCAGAGCAGAGCAGAGCAGCAGACGATCGGAGGCTGCAGGCCTCTGCCCGCTCTCGCCCCCAGCCGTTCCCCAGCTGATCGCCCTACTATGGAGTGCCTGCATCCCTGGAGGCAATCTGGGCCTGCAGGGGGAGCAGTCAGTGATCTGAGGCAGCTTATTCGACCTGGTGATCCGGAAGACGATCAAGTCTTCTGGGTCGCCAGGGCGATCAGCCCTCGCAGGTCGCTGAGTGCTCCCGCTGCAGGCCCAGATCACCTCCAGGGATGTCAGGCACTCCAAAGCCGCCGCTCCTCTGGCCTGTCTGCCGACACAGGCCCCACAGAGCCCGCGATGGGATGGCGGCAGCGGCACCCCTTCCTCTCGGCCCCGCCCCCGACGCCCTTCTCCCAGGGCCAGACAGAATCAGCTGCCAGTCTGCATCCAGCCCACGGGCCGTAGGTTGCCCACCCCTGGACTATGGTGTCTCCAAGCATTGAATGACAGTCTGGAAACATCTGGAAGGCCAAATATACTTGAATTCATCCCCAAATATTCATGCCTGCATTTACTGAGCCCAGAAGAAATGGAAAGTCAATGTAACTCTCAACAAGTGAATCACATGATCTCAGTATATGTCCTCTTTTAACAATCAATCTGCTGCATTCTGCATGTAGCAGCCCATTATCTATTACTGTTGCAATTAGGAGACCTGGGTGAAAAAATGAAAGCAATTACATTATTCAGTACACCAAGAACACTTCCCATAAAATGTAAGTTCTCTACCTCAACTCTTCTTTTTTAAATGAACCGCCTGCTTCTCTGAGTGGCTAAAGTTTAATCCAGCCTAAGGAAACCAAAAGAACTCCTCTACACTCTCTGTCATGACACCGATTCTGGACTTTTTTTTATTTCTGTGTGGACTCTATGTTTGTATGCCCCAAAATATGATATGATACGAATGAAATACAGGATTTTTTTTGCAATGTTCTCAATGGCAAAAGTGTTATAAAATTCCATACATCTTGAACAACTCTGATGCATTCTTGAGATTGGTAATTTTAATCATGTTTCTATTTTTTAATCTATGACTTCTTTTTTGTTATGCATGTCTATGCTATGATTTTGTTAATGTATGATAATAAATGCTGTTGCTGTTAGTTCCTGGGTGGGAAAATAGTGGCAGCTAGGGGAAGCTTATCTTCTTTTTGGAATGACTTATCCATAGGCTACTTCGAAATCCATAATTTTGTCCCCAAACCCTGCCTTTGACTCTTACACGAGGTCAACTTGTGGTTAAATGGTACTTTTTAGTGGGTAAAACTTTCCATTTTAAAGGATTTCACGCAGTCCAAAGGGGGAGAGGGATTTTTAAATAAACATCAAAGCAAAAGTTCAGAACCATATATCTATATCTATATATCTTCTTCTTAGGTGATCCCTCGTTGCTCGAGTAAGATTGTCTTTCAGGTGTGTTGTACTGGTGGTGGGTATGTAGGTTACTGTGGAGCCCTATTCTTGGCCTGCATGTTCTCCTGTAGTGAGGGCATTGGTTTCCAGGTGGGAGGTGGTTCCAGTCAGGGTTGGCCCTCTTTCGCCCTCCATTTGTACCTCTTCATATTCTACAGCACTGCTGGTCACAGCTGACCTCCAGCTAGAGTGCTCAAAGCCAGAGCTTCCCAATTCTCTGTGTCTATGCCACAGTTTTTAAGGTTGGCTTTGAGCCCATCTTTAAATCTCTTTTCCTGCCCTCCAACATTCCATTTTCCAGTCTTGAGTTCAGAATAGAGCAACTGCTTTGGGAGATGGTGGTAGGGCATTCGGACAACATGGCTGGTCCAGCGGAGCTGATGGCGGAGGACCATCGCTTCAATGCTGGTGGGTTTTGCTTCTTCCAGCACGCTACTATTTGTCTACCTGTCTTCCCAAGAGATTTGCAAGATTTTTCAGAGGCAACACTGATGGAATCGTTCCAGGATACTGTATAACCTTCCATCTATATCCCATTTCAGTTTTTTTGCATTAGAAAAATGGAGAGAGAAAAGAGTTGCCAGGAAGAAATTGATGTGAAAATCCTCAGATCTTCTTCCCTGACTTTTGGCCATTGTTTCCTGGTACATTTTCACCGATCTTTGGCTGGCACTATAAAATATGACCTTGTTAGCCATTCCCATCCCTTCCTTGACATCCCAGTTTCCAGAGTATGGCTTTAAAAAAAAGTCTTGCCTTGATTAGTTTGCCCCATTGTTCATTGTTTGCATGTGTACTGAACACACAGGATTTTTAATTGACTATCTGAAATGAATTACTGGCGGCGATTTGGCTACATTATATTCAGTTCTGTAATCAAACAAATTTTGCTGTCAAACAAAAAAGATCAATGTTATTGTTAATTGTCCTACTTGATGAATTAAATAGAGTATTATTCACCCTTTCTAATTAAACTATCAAGAAAAACATACAGAACACTTCAAGAGTGGACTACCCTTTTATTCGCAGCTGCTAGCAAACACTGTACATCTGATTTGTGATTAAGATACAAAGAAGGAACAATTATAGTCAGATTAATTAAACAAACAAAAAAGAGCTGGGGACCAAGGATAAAAAAGGGCACGTTGCGTTTAACTGTGTGGGAGAAAGAATAAGATTTGTTCTGTGTGCCAGTATCAAGTAGATGAAAAATGTTTAGTCCCAACCTGCTCTCCTTTGGGTGTGATTTCGGTGAGGGGTGAGATTGTAGTCCAATGCATCTGGAAGGCAAAATGCTAGTTTGTGTAAGGGTTTTAGAAATGCCCCCCAAAAGTTTTATGTGCAGTGGAACTTACTTTCAAGTAAACAACTTACTTTCAGGCAACCTTAAAGCAATTTTAGCCAAGATGGGGTTACAATTAAGCTCTCCGGATGTTATGCTGCTGCACCTCTCAGCTGCCTCAGCAGCACCATCCGATGGGGAGATATGGTGAGTTCTATATTTGTAAGGCTGCACAGTTGTCATGCTTGACTTAAGACCTGCTCTTTCTGGTTGGAGATAAAATCCTGAGACCTGTTAGTTTCAATTAAAGTAAACCTGTCAAATCAGTTGGAATTACATATATTCTAATTCAGGGCTGTCCAACTTCTACCGGGTCCAGGGCCGGAATAGAGGTCACTGATGACCTCGGGGGGCCGCTCGGCCCCGCCCCAGGCCCCCCCCCAGGCGTCCCAGGCCCCACCCCCAGGCCCCACCCCCAGGCCCCGCCCCCAGCCCAGGCCCCGCCCTCTCCTAACGCTGTCATTCTCCTCCTCCTCCTCCTCCTCCTCTTTCCCGGGCACCGTGGCTGTCCCGAGCGCCACGGCGCCCGGGAAAGGCATGGCGCCCGGGAAAGAGGAGGAGGAGGGAGAGAAGGCGGCGCCAAGGGCAGCGCATCACAGGCCTGGCGTGACGCGCTGCCCTTGGCGCCGCCTACTCCTCCTTTTTGGCGCGGAGAGAGGGACGGAGGGGGTGGTGCAGGGAGGAGGAGCTAGCTCTCTTCCTCCTCCCTGCCCTGCCTCCCCCTCCCCCCCGGCCGCCATTTAAAAAAAAAATTAGAATTTTTTTTAAATTTAAAAATGGCGGCTGGGGGCATAGCTGGGGCCGTGCCCAACAGGCTGGGGGGCCGGATCCGGACCCAGGGCCGCCAGTTGGACAGCCCTGTTCTAATTCACCATTCCGCAACAGATGCAATACTGCAAGTCGCTTCTGGTGTGAGAGAATCAGCTGGCTACAAAGACGTTGCCTAAGGCAGTGTTTTTCAACCTGTTTTGAGCCGCAGCACATTTTTTACATTTACAAAATCCTGGGGCACACCACCAACCAAAATGACACAAAATTACACTCTAACACAGTAATACATATAGTTAATATGTTTTAAAATTATTTATACACTCAGTGTGAAACCTGGGCTTGTTTCGATGAACACAAAATAGATATCCTGGCAGGAATGGCAGAAAGACACACACAAAGGTCTTGCTCAACAGCTGGGAGTTATAGTTCACCCGCAATCAAAGAGCATTCTGAACTCCACCAATGATGGAATGGAATCAAACTTCCCACAAAGAACTCCCATAACCAAGAGAAAATACTATAAGAGTTTGGTGGGCATTGACCTCGAGTTTTGGAGTGGTAGTTCACCTATATCCAGAGAGCACTGTGGAGGGGAGGAAGGAAGACGTGGGGCGGGTCTGCGCAGTAGCGCCTGCACGGGTCACGTCTTCCTCCCCCTCCCCTCCCATAGAAGCGGCAGTGTGAGCAAAGCGAGGCAAAGCAAGCAGAGCAAGGCTGGGAAGAAGGGAGCCCGAGTGAAGAAGAAAAAGTGTTCAGCGGGAGGGGGAAGAAAGGGTATTGGAGGTTCCAATTTCCCACGGTACACCTGATGATCGCTCACTGCACACTAGTGTGCCACGGCACACTGTTTGGAAAACACTGGCCTAAGGGACGCATGGACGTGTTACTATCCTGCAGGGAGGCTTCTCTCATGTCCCCCTTGAGGCTATAAAGTAGAGTCCATGACATGCAAGTGTGGAGAAGCAGGCTAAAACCCAGAACCTCAATCCATGAGTGAGATCAGATGAGGCACTCCCCACTGGGCACACAGAAAACTGGACGACTTGGAAGGTGCTGAACAGACTGTGCTCTGGCACCATGAGATGCAGAGCCAATCTTCAGAAATGGGGCTACAAAGTGGAGCCCATAACATGCAAGTACAGAGAAAAGCAAACCACAGACCACCTACTTCAATGCAAACAGAGCTCTGTCACATGCACAATGGAGGGCCTTCTCACAGTGACACCAGAGGCACTCTAAATGGATAGCTTCTGGTCAAAGGATATTTAGTATAATGGCAAGTTTTTAACTTTAATGTTTTTAAATACATTATAACAGTATCCTCAATTTGCTTCTGACATGATAAATAAATAGATGCAATTCCTCAGGGTAGCTAGTAGGCATGAGAAAAAAGTTATGAAAATGAAATGATTTGTAAGAAATTCGTAAGAAATGCTACTTTTGAGTATTTCCGCACCTGGAACGCCAACCAGGAAGTGGACTTTCTTTATAGAACTTCGGGGGCCAGGATTTTCTAAAGTGTCATTATTAGGTCGTATGGGGGCACCTCCTTCTCTCTCACCACCCTCCCGCCTCCCTTGCCAATAAGTATTATGGCAAGGCAAGCCCTAAACTCGCTCCTTCTTTCGGCTGGAAGCCCGGAAAAATGTAAACAGAGAGGATTACTCAGAAGTAAATCTGCAAGGAGGGCACTTTGGATGAAGTGCCCTCCTTTGTGGATTTACTTCTGAGTAAACCTCTCTGTTTACATTTTTTCCAGGCTTCCCTGCCTCTCCTGCCTGCCAGGATCTAAAGCATCAAAGAGTATTGGGGTGAGAAACCAACCTAATGTATAATAGAATAAATGCTACTGTAAGTGCCTAATATTATAAGTAATCAACTGGTCATATACCTACATTCCATGCACATGCAATAATACAGCAGTAATAACAATGGGTATAAGAAGAGGTAAAATTCAAACGGAAGTATTCTGACTGCGGTCCCTCCTCAAACTGCAAAAGGCTCTTCTCTATGAGCGGGAAAAAGCAAAACCCCGGGCACAGCGTTTGCTGCCTGGGTGCACACACATACATATTCTGTGGGGGGGGGGGGGGGGTTTTGCTGCAGAATCCCGGGCTCATAGAGAAGATTCTGCAGCAAATCCCCCCCAAAGAATATGTGCACCCAGGAAGCAAATGCTGTGCCCGGGGTTTTGCCTTTTCCCGGGCTCAGAGAAGAGCCTTTTGCAGTTTGAGGAGGGAGCACAGTCTGAATACTCCGGTTTGAATTTTACCTCTTCTTATACCCATTGTTATTACTGCTGTATTATTGCATGTGCATGGAATGTAGGTATATGACCAGTTGGATTACTTATAATATCAGGCACTTACAGTAGCATTCATTCTATTATACATTAGGTTGGTTTCTCACCCAATACTCTTTGATGCTTTAGATCCTGGCAGGGCAGGAGGAGTGGACGGCTCTCCCTGCTCCTTCTGCCTGCCAGGATCTAAAGCCTTGAAGAGGCTTCATGACGGGCCAACTTCAGCCCTCCAGGTGTTTTGGACTTCAACTCCCACCATTCCTCACAGCCTCAGGCCTCTTCCTTTTCCTCTCAGCCTGGGCAAACTTGGGCCCTCGCTCCCTCAGGATCGGGGTGAGAGAGGCAGCGAGGAGCAAGGGGGTTCCTCCTCCTTTTTGCTGCTTCCAAGAATAGAATACCCCCTCCCTCCCTCCTTCCCTCCCTCCTTCCTATTTGGAGAGTCCTATCTAGAATTCAGTGTGATTTATTCAAGTTTTGGCCTACAACTCCCAGAAATCCCAGCCAATTTACCAGCTGTTAGGATTTCTGGGAGTTGTAGGCCAAAACCATCTGGAATGCGCATGCGCTGGCATACGAACTACTAATGAATTTCGTTAGTAATTAAGTTACATTTTAGAAATTTTTGGAAACTTTTTTGTAAGTCTTTCTTTTACTAATCAAAAAAAATCCCCCCCCCCCCATTTGATTTTAGAATCGCCATTTTTGGGTTTGAAACCATGCCTAGTAGCTAGCTATTATGGATGCCAAATAGAGACATTGATGGGCAAAATAATAATTTTTATTTTGAAATGTTCTTTTATTCATGAGAGTTTTAGCATTGCAGAGAGAGAACTGCCTACACCTAGAACTCATAGATTTATTATGTTAACATTCCTGCTGAGTGATTTAAGCTCAACTCAAATCTTGGGTTCGGGGCTCAGAGTGTCAAGCTCCCAAAGGATCAAATGAGACATAGATGGGTTGAAGGTAATATCAGTGGCATTTATCCACCTTGGCCAAAGTGGTTGTCAGCAGTGTCTGCCCTTCAAATCCTGGCATATCCGCAATTGCAAACTCATGGATTTATTCATAGCACTTTGACAGTGCTACAAAACAATACGACTTTGCCACGCTTGTTTTCTATTGGCTCCAGTGGGTGCTGGATAGGATCTACCATCTCATTGGAGGAGACACATGTCTCTGATTGGCTCCTAGGTAAAGCAGGAAATTTATTGATTTGTCATTTGTCTATCCTGAGTTGCTTTGAAGCCTTGTGGTATCTAGTTGACTCAGGGCTTGTCCTACTGAGTTTTCTGTTCCCCATTTCAAAAGGAAGGAGTAGGAAAAACAAATATGCTGGCGCCTATTAACACACCTCATATTGTGCTAGCACCTGTCATTAGTTTATTTGAAGACTTATATCTGTTGATTGATCCCACCCAGGGAAAGGATGTATATGGTAAAGAATGCCACTGACCAAGAGTTAATAGGTCTTGAAGCCAGAGGAAGAAGAGGGTGTTTAGTGTGTTAGCGAATTCAGTGGAGATCCCATGGAGGAGATCTAATTTAGTAAATATCCCCCCCCCCCCTGGGGGGGGGGGAGATTATATTAGGAAAAAAACCCTGTGACTTTTCACGAAGTCCACAATGTGTTCTATGTGTCCTGTCAGGGCATTGTGAAGGGAATAGGCTAACTAATGTGTGGTCATCCCCTAGGGCCTGAGGTGTGTATAATACTTGTGCAACATTCTAGGAGAGTTCAATGAAAGGAGGTTTGGAACTAGGAAGGTCAATGCGGGGGCCTTGTTATTCTCTTTGGAGCCATTCTGGGACTCATCTTTTTGACATCCCGTTTTTGATAACATTCCCTCAAGAATTTTGCCTCGTCTTTGAATGCCTAAGCTTTATTTCAAAATGCTCAACTGAAGTTTTAAGTTACCACAATGTTAGAAATTTGGGGATTGGAGGTTTTGACCTATGAAGACCTATACATCTTAGTCCAGGTTATTTGAAGGACTGCATCTCTCTCTAAGATTCTGTTAGAAATCTATGATGCTTTGGGGAGGGACTTCTCTTTGTCCTACCACATGCTTTTGGTGGGAACAAAGGGGAGGGCCTTTTCACTGGCTGCTTCCAGACTTTGGTATGCCCTCCCAAGAGAGACCAAAATGCATCCCTTCTTGCCTTTTGCATGCAGGTGAAAAGATATTTTTGCCACCAGGCATTTGGTGGCTGATGAGGGGCAGGCTGGTAGGCAGGTTGTGGGTGAAATTTTGGGATTGTGAGCTTTAAATGTAATTTTAATTGTATTTATTGTATTTTAACTTTATATATATAACACAAATATATAATAGTAATTGTTTTTAAAGTTTTGGTATATTTATTAGTTTGTGTCATGTTATTGTTAGCCATCTTTAAGGGCAGAAACTTTATTTGGGGAAGTGGAATTCCTTCATTTTGCACCCTTTACATCGGGCCTTCTCATGGTTAAATGATTGGGCTGAGGTCAATATCCACTTATTTGAAATGCTAGAACCAAGTTAATATCTTTATTTTTAAAGTATGTTTACATAATCTCTCTCTCTCTCTCTCGGCATTACTTCGTGAACGAAGATTCAGAAAGGACTCATCCCCTGCTTTTTACAAGCGTGTTGATGACTAAAAAGGCCAATCTGAGATAGGCAAGTTTGTTTGCAGAATGCACAGCGGAAAGTCTCCTTGCGTGATGTTGTTATTTATTATTTATTTATTTATTAAGTTCGACTTAATATACCGCTCCCTCTGGCGCCCAGAGCGGTTTACAAGAATGACAGAGTAAAAACATAAAACACATAAAATACATTAAAAATACATTAAAAACAATTTGAGACCCCCGAATAAACAAATGTTGTTTCCAAGTTGTGGTTCTTTCTGCGTTGCCGTTTCTTTTCGAAACCCATTTGGCGTGTCTTCTTGAAAGAGGCCGCAGCATTGTGGATAGTACGTCTCCATGCTTCCCGATGTGAGGCCAGAGTGGACCATTTTTGATGAGCAATCTGGCCGATCCTGAGATGTTGTTTCAGGGAGTCCTTATATCTCTTTTTGGGGTCGCCTCTCTTGCGCTGACCCGTGGCGAGTTCACCATAGAGTATTATCTTTGGGAGGCGGTGGTCCTCTATCCTAGAGACATGCCCTACCCAGCGCAACTGTGTTCTCAATAGCATGACCTCAATGCTAGTGATCCCTGCTTGCTCAAGGACAGCGACATCCATCACATAGTCGGTCCAGTGTATATTTAGGATTGTGTGAAGACAGCGCTGATGAAAGCGTTCGAGGAGTCGTAGGTGTTGGCGATAGGTGACCCATGTTTCAGACCCATATATGAGAATAGACAGTACGATAGCTCTGTACACACTGATTTTGGTGCTTTGCCTCAGGTGCTTGTTGCTCCAGACTCTTTCGTGAAGCCTTCCAAATGCACTATATGCCTTTGATAATCTGTGATCTATCTCTTTGTCAATCTTGGCATCTGAAGAGATGATGCTTCCCAGGTAGGTGAACTGCTGAACAGATTTAAGCACAGATTTGCCTATGCTGACGGGGGGATGATGGTGTTCTTCCAGTGGTGCAGGCTGGTAGAGGACTTAAGAACATAAGAACATAAGAAGAGCCATGCTGAATCGGACCTCAGCCCATCTAGTCCAGCATTCTGTATCACACAGTGGCCCACCAGTTGTACACGGGGATCTCGAGCAGAAGGGAGGGCAAAACCCTGACCTGCTCCCGACCCCCCACAACCAGTACCCAGGGAAATCCTGCCTACCTCAACCAACTCCGAGGTGGCACTTGAATGTCCTTTTCAGTAACTACCGACTTCCGTTTTCTTCAGGCTGACTTCCAGCCCAAACAGCTCTGATGTTTACATAATAGACTTTTGTATTTGGAACATGCATAGATATCAGTTTTTAAAACATGGCACTCTGCATGTGTATGCAGTGAATATTTAAAAGTCTCTTTCTAGGATGTAAAGGGAAAGAAGGGAAAGAAGTGCTATGTTCATTTCTTTATTTATTAATATAACCCACATTTCTCCCAATAGGGGAATTAAGGAGGCTTGTTCAGGGTGATATGGGTTTTGTAAAAAGGCATACATCATGAAAATCCTGAATTTTCTCTTTACTGTTGAGAAGCGTATGGTGTTATGGCCAGGGCAGTGGGTAGAAGATTACTTTATTATGGCTAAATTCAGTGGGTAATAGCACAAAATACAGCTTTGTACAAGAGGTGGAAGTAGATCCATTACTGAAATTAGGGATGGATGAACCTCTTCTTCCCTGCACAGCTGTAGTAGTAAATCTCTTTCATTTTTTTTAAATTACGAGAAAAGGAAGCTCCAGTTTCCTTAGTTTTCTTGAAGTGAAATTCAGCAATATCTTAGAAACCACATGGCTCCTTGGGGAATATGCACTGATTTTATTGATGCTGTTCACTTATCGGCCCTTAAATTATTTCATACCTGAAAGGGAATTATACATTTTCTCTAAATTTCCTTTTGGGGGAAAATTCAGGTGATGAGATGACTAGAGGATGGCAGCAGATTTTCTGGAAATTCAAGGGACAAAGAGAGAACGAGAGAGATGAAAAAATGATCTTTTAACCAATTCGTGATTCCAACTACGAAAATGTTAAGCTGTTTTGTAAGCTATGGCACCTTGAGTTAGGGTGTATGTAACCCAGATCTCCTGTTACATTATCTCAGAGATTTTCAGCTCTGTGTTCAGCTGGGTGTGTTTTTCACTTCTACTTGCTGAGGCTGTTTCGGCTAATGGCTGAAGAAATGGAACATTACACCATTTAACGGTGTGGGTCACATTAATCACGGAGAATTCTTTTAATGACTCAGAAGTAACTGTCAAACTGGACATACTGAATCTATTTAAACTAAAGCATGCCATTTTTTATCTACAGTGATCTTTAATTCACATAAAAGGGTCAAGAAAATGTGATTAAGTGACAGTTTTAAAATGTACTATAATATTAAATAGCTTGATTAAGTGACAACTATAAAATGTAATACAATATTAAGTATCTGGCTATGTCCCAAAAGAACTTTAAAGTATTTTAAATGGTTTGGGAATTTAGTAACCCATTAGGAGTTTAAAAAGAAAAATAAATAAATAAAAACATGTGGACCCCGGCAACACATCCCTTCGATGTACACATAAACATCCGAAACTTCTGCTAATGTATTGACATGGCGGTAACCTGTAAACTTAATTAAAGTGGAGCCCTTATTCTTCATCCATAGCTGAAATGAATTCTAAGTATGCATAATTTATGGATGCTCACATTTATCCTGTCATCCTTTCTTTTCATTCCTCCATTCTTTGTCTCTTTTGCAGCTCCTTTCCTTTCTTTTTGTTGCTGTTGCTCTTTTGCATCAAAAATGGCAGCTCCCAGATTTGGACAAACATTTTAAAAACATATATGACTAGAAACTATGGTGTTTCAAGGCATGAATCATACAAGGTTGTTTGGGGTATTTTAGTCTGAATTGCATGGCATGGAACTATTTCCAGTTAAATAAATAAATAAATAGATCCAGGATTTACTTTTGTCACAAACATAACTTAAGGAAGACTCTTATTAGTTAACCGACAGCTATGGGGATGGGTAGATGCCGGATAAATGTATTTTCTGGTTGCTTGAGAGTTGCTATTAAAATTGACCTATCTAATACTATACCCCATATACTATACCATACCAGAAACTCTGTTTTGACTTGATATTAATATCAAAATATAGTAATTAAAAGCAAATTCAGAAAAATTAAGAAAAACTTAACTGAGGACCTCATCCCACATATTCTGGGCTCTGTTTTCATGCACTTTGGAAATTGAGTCCCACAGAAGCCATCACATATTGTAAGGAAATCTCTGGTGGGACACCATGAGCCTCCATTTCTGCAGCACAGGGAAACATAGCCCAGGATGTGTTTTGAGGAATTGGGAAGCCCTTTGCGGTTCTGGCCCAGCTTACTTGTCTGAACGTATCTCCCCTTATGTCCCACCTTGAAATTTACGATCTTCCGGGGAGGCCCTGCTCTCAATCCCACCTTCTTTGCAAATACGTTTGGTGGGGACGAGGGACAGGGCCTTCTCATTATTGGCCACTCACCTGTGGAACTCGCTCCCCAGCGAAATAAGATCAACTTCTTCCCTCCTTTCCTTTAGAAAAAATGAAAGACGTGGCTTTGGGACCGGACATTTGGTTGATGTGGAGCAGTAGACGGACAATTGAGTAATGAAAATGTTGTGGAGGCGGACTGCGGACTGGCTTGGACATCCTATGAATGTGGAACGGGGATTATGTCATTGTTATGATATTTAATTGATTTTAATCTGTTGTTGTATTTGATGTGTTGTAGTTTTGTACTTATGTATACGGCATCAAATTGTTGCCTTTTGTCAGCCGCCCCGAGTCCCTCTTTGGGGGTAGAGAAGGGCGGGTTATAAATGAACTAAATAAAAAAAATGGCTTTAGACACTGAAAGACAGGGGTGGGGGGGGGGGGAGGTGTGAGATGGCTGGCCATCTCAGAAGATGGGATTCGATGGTAGGGAACGAAGTAAGACAATCCCCTCTGCTTTCGTCTGCTTTACTCTCACTCATGGAATGAGGTCCTTAATGTAACACAGTTTTACTGCATCATGCATGTATTTTAATGTTTATTTAAAGTATTACTTCTTTGACCCCCCCCCCCCCCAGTTGCTTGAGTTCTGGTTACCTGAGTGGGAACACAAAGGGTATTTAATCAAGCCCCTGGCATGCAAGACACCCCATAAATGTATTCCTGAGAAATAGCCATTCAACCTCTGTTTAAAGACCCACAAAGAAGGAGAATCTACCACCTTCCACTCACTCCCAATCATAGGTTTTGACATGTTATCAAAGTGAACATGAAGTTGCTGACCTGACAGCAACCTTAGTCAAAAGAACAATGTCTTTGCAAGTGGGAAAACATTTGAACTAGTGCCATAGAATTTTTTGACCAATGCCTTTTGATAACAGAATTTTAAGGTATCTCTAAAATTAGGAATTATCCATCAAACTATGCTTCATGGAGTCTTTTTAGCTACTAAAAAGGATATTGCATTGTCTGCAAATAAGACATCCCTTGCTTGTATAAGATATCTGGATAGAATAGCTGTTTGTGAGAACATTGTAATTTTTGAATTGAAAAAATAGCTTCTTTGTGCAAATATAAGATCACCTGATGCACTTTTTGGCACAAAGGCAGAATATAAATTACATTATAAAATTAAAGTTTTATTTCACTACAATACATAAAAAAGAGATCTGGTAGAGTTCTGGAAACAGCATCCATGGGCTGTTCATTTATAATGAATTTTTCAATAATGTGGTCTTTGTAAAATCCAAAGCTTGGAGACATATGCAAAGTTGCCCATCAGTTATCTAATGGAGCGAGAGCATAATTAATCTGATATAACACCTAGAAATAATTGGTGCAGAAATATATTTCCCAAGGTGGCAAGGTTGGTTTCTTTGTGATGTTGAGTCAACTTGTATTAATCACATCATAAAATAGTGCCAATTTGTGTTCACAACTTTCATATTTGTTACAGGTTACCAAGCTTATCATATACATTTGCTCTTACAGATAAGGACATGAGGAGTCTTAGGGCAAAGATCAAAAATCATATAGAGAAACTGGTGTGTGTGGGGGAGGGGCTAAACACCATTTGCAATCAAAGACAAATTATTCACATGGATATTGGGACATAATGTCATCAGGAAAAAAAAGCATAGGGCCTCTTTGACAGGTGTGACAGAATTATTAATGTAGTTCAAGCCAGAATTAATGTGAAGTGATGGTATGAATACCCTGTCGTGTGGGTGTGTGATCACAACTTTACATTTGGGCCTTACTAGCATAGTAACAGAATTGCTGTTACTATAATTATGCTGCTCTGATCACTGCTATTGTGCTAGTTCCAGGAAACTGTTTGAATAGAATATATTAAAACTTAATGTTAACCTAATTTTCTTTTTGTTATGCCTGTATTATTTTCAAGTTTTCTTTAGGAAACCTCCTTTAAATGTTAAAGTAACATTCTAATTCTCTGGCTTAACTTAACACAGAGAAAGGTCGAGTGACATTTTTGTATGAGTATGTCCCCTCTATCACCACTGATCAATAATTGCTGGTTTGTACACTTCAGGAACTGGAACATCTTGTCTGACATATTGAGATAGAAGAATGTGTTTGGTGAGGACTGAAGAACTTTCAAACAATTTTCAAAGCTATATTTCCTAGTTGATCTCAACAAAAAAGTAGTAGCAAGATCCTGGCGTGATTTTGTTCGCTGGTTTGGCTATTTTATGAAAAAAAATTATACCTTCCCTTACTGTTAGAAACAGCTAACACCCTCCAACACTCTCCCTCTTCTCCCCCCCCCCTTATGAGTTTTGGAGGATTTAAGCTGTCTTACATACACCATCTATACTGTATAGCCACAAAAGTCATCCAGTCCTTTTTTATGGGGCAGCAGGCAATGCAAGCTGTGGAGATCTATTCTACCAATTAGGGTGGAGAAGACTGAGATTTTCACCTTGCCCTCTTGCCAGCAGTCTCATTTCGGGATTCTTTCTCAAGGCTCGTAAATATAATATACACGTCCACAATCAAATCTCAAGATGAGGCAATCATAACCCTATTTCCATTCTTTGGGTCACCCTACTAGAATGGAAGTAGGGATATGATTGCCTCATCTTGAGATTTGATTGTGGATGTGTATATTATATTTACGAGCCTTGAGAAAGAATCCCGAAACGGTTTCTGTGCGGCCTTGATATCGGAGCATCCGCCTGTCGTCGGCTCTTGTTTTGTATCTATTTACACTCAGAAGAGACGCAGATTTCGCTCTCTCCACTGGCATCTTGGGGATTTCCCCATATGAGCTTCTGTACTCCTTCACCAGGATTTCGTGTTTGTGGTCATACCCCTCCCATTTGAGAACCTCACACCCATCCCACGGACTTATGCCTTGCGTCTGACCATCAGCGTCAAGAAAAGAACTTTGGGAAATTGTTTACCTGTATCCGGGACTGTTTCGTGGACTGAATAAGGTTCTAAATAGCAATATATATAGCGCTGTCTTCATTGGATATATATCGGATTTTCTCGAATGTTATGGATAAATATACAATTGTGATATCAACAAACTGTATGTATGACCTTTACTTAACACGATACTCTACTATTTAGTAGTTCTCCTGTTCTATTTCATTGTGTAGTCTTACCGCTGTTGTAACTGGTTTGTTTGCCAGTCCGCTCGTGCGTTTGTATAGTCTGATTGACACACCACAGGTTGTTGGTGAGAATAGGGTGGAAAGGTTGGAATGGTATTTATCTCCTGATGAATAGGAGAACAACCTCCATTGTTCACAATGGCTGCTTCTTTGTAAAATGGACTTGGGTTGTCAGGCCAAGAGATGCTACGTACTTTAGTTAAGTATACTTAATTAAGTAGCTGATCTAAGATTTTGATCATACTGTATAATAAGATTTTCAGACGCAATGCCAGAAATGTGTACAGGCAATTCCCAAGTTACAAACATCTGACTCACAAATGACTCATTTTAAGAACAGGGATGAGACAACAGGAAATGAGAGCAATCTATCTCTAGAAAGGGAAATTCACCCTTGGAAGAGTTATAATGGAGAAACTTTTCAAAATCCAGTTATCACAGAGACAGAAAGTGAGGTGAAATCTTCTGAACAGAGACACAGATAGCAAAACAAATACAACAGGGATGTTGACCCTTTCCTATGCTATCCAAAGCCTGTGTGTGTGTGTGTAAAGGGGGGGGGGGACTGGAGTTGTATGTACAACTTACATACACATTCAGCTTAAGAACAAACCCACAGAACCTGTCTTGTTCATAACTTGGGGGATGCCTGTACTAGATATCATTTGAATAGGATGCCCTGAACCAAAAGTGGTTCAGATTCCCAATGTATTTTCTATAAATATATTTTTTAAATTTATTTTGGGTTCCTGCTAGCAAAATGGACTAAACAACTTGATGCAGATGGAGTCTCTTAAGATGTAGCTGCATCTGAGGCATTTTATGTGCTTAGTGAAAAGGGACTAACATGCATTAAGTTTATTGCATTTTAGTGAACAAGTTCTCATTTACAGTGTTTTGTGCCAGTTTGCGCTGTAGGAAACTGGGGTGGGTGGGTGGCACATCATGGGGTGGGTGCTGGCACATCTCTTGAAAGCAGTTGAGAATCTGTTTAACTTCCAATGTCATGAGTTGAACACAAAAATTAAACAGAATGATAATGTCATATAATGATGTTTTTCCATTATTTCCCACTTATTTTGTTCACATGAATCACCATGCCCAACTTCTCAGTATCCTAAAAACAACCATTGACTAAACCCACCATTCATAGACTTTAACTTATCTAGTCTTGGAATCAATAAGGGTAGACACTCTTTTCAAAATGCTTAGTTTATCACTGTTGAAGATATATTCATATGTTTCTGTATGAAAAGATGGAACCTATTGCTATTTTATGATGGCATTGAGCAAATAAATGGCAAAGTCTACATTCCTGTGGCGTTTTCACCCCGACTCTGCCCCACGATCTTTGCTTGAGATTGACCGAAACAAGCAGTTGATAAACAAGGCAGGCGATAAACTGCCAGATGTTCCCTCAGCATGCAAACTAGGTTTACGATGTTCTTTTCAATAAATATATATCTTACACCTTGACTATATGTGCAACATACTGGTAAGCTATTTAAAAGTGATTTTTATGGGCCAGAGATCTACATTCACACCAGGAACTTACAGCACATCCAGAAGGGCTTTCTTTCCCCGTCCTCTGGTTGAGCAAATAAATCCCACATCGGTGCTTTGCACAGTGGACAGAATGGCAAAGGAAGGGGCTGGGCTGTTTTCCTCTCTGTCCTCTCCTTTGGCGTTCATGAACACAAGACTATTTCTTGATGATAGTTTTTTGAACTTTCATGAAAGGGAAAAGGGGAAAGTCTCTTGGGTTGCCTTTTCTTTGTAACTATTGTCTCCTTGTGGCTTCTTTTAAAATGGAAGGATGGACTTTTATGTCATCCCCAGTTTGTATTTCCACGGTGGCATAGAGATGCAAGACTTCTGTTTAGGGGAAATTGCACTGCAATGAAAGAAAAAGTCCAAATGGTAGATTTATAATATTTTCATTTAAGATGTGGCATGAATAGGAACAAAACAGGGAATAAAACTCTGTCTTTGTGCTATTTGGTTTAGAAGAGAAATCACCTTTCCCATAAGAACTTGTTTCCTCATCACCATAATTATATTTTATGTGCTGACACCTCATAGTTCATACTGGATAATTATATACTTGTAGAGAAGTTATATTATATTTGCATCCTCCCAATGACATTTGTGGTAAAACAACCAATCTCGGAAATGCTCATTTTCATTATGTTTTATGGCACTGAAAGTCACTCAAAATTGTCTTCTAGGGTAAATAGTACTGCAGGGGGGAAATGCCATGAAGAGGAAGCATTAACCACCAACCTCCCGATCAAGCCTAATCCCCACAGTTGCTATTATCATGTTTCGAAATACACACAAAGTGCATTCACACATTTATGTCTTGTCTGCTTTGGCTTTTGGAACAGCTAGAAAATTATGATGTTTTCATCAGGACTCAAATGAAACGATTTCACTGGCTCAAGGAGTAACTGGAAATAAAGAGCAGCTGGAGATAGTAATGTACAGAAGAATATCCATTCAACAATTTATAAAGTTGAAGCATGACTTGATGATAAAAATCAGTGCTGGGCTATTGCTCCCATTAAACTCTATCTCTCACCACTTCTAGCAAACCTGTCACTCCACCTCCCTCCTAGAAATTAGCAAGAGGCTCTTAGCACTGTGCTTTTGCAGAAATAGAGGCCACTATCTTACCATTGTGGAGGAAACAAGTTCATCACACCTACAGTCTTGAGTAATTATATCAATTTCCCCAGATCAGGAGAACTCTGAATACAAACTTGAAATTATGATCCTCAATGTGAGGTTTATACAAGTATAGGAAGCTCTACCCCTTTGGGGTTTTCATCTGGGGCCTGATTCAGGCAATGCTATCATACACTTCCCACTCTTCCCAAAAAGACTGGCTAGTTGCCGGCACCCCTGAAGTTTCTCCAGGGTTTACACACAACATTTTCACTTGCAAAAGCCTTGAGAATGAAAAGAAGGGTGAGGATAAAAAGACAGATGGGAACCTAGGTGATGGACATCAATACTGGTTCTCTGTACATTTGCCTAGAACAGTGTTTCTCAACCTTTTTGGTTATGGAACCATTCAAAAGATCCCTTCCCCGTGGAATCTTAACTCTGTCCTTGATTTTCTCATGGAACTCTAACTCCATCCTATAGCTTTGTGAACTCACAACGCACTTACGCCTTTCATCTACTCAATTTCCCTGAGTGTTTTGTATAACGTAGGTTTGAAAATAGAGGGATTCAAAAATTGTTTTTAAAGCAGAAGTACATTGAATTTCAATAAGATCTTCATATCTGGCATGGACTTTTTAAAAAAGTTCATTTTAAGATTTTAAAAACTTATTTCACAGAACCTTTTGTGGAGCCCTAGGGTCTGCAAAACATAGTTTGGGAATCGCTGGTCTAGACACCTCTTAGGGTAATTGGAGGTACTGAATAAGGGGGAAGTGTGTCTCAACCGGGGCAGACCTGTGCTGGCTTCATTAGAGGAGCAACACAGGATCACTCCTGTGTTGATGGTTGGGGGTGGGCCTCCCCTGGAAATTGAGGGATGTCATGTGATGGGCTGCCTCAACTGGTTGGCAAGTGTCCTAGGACACTTAAATTGGTAAGGATCATCTTGCTGATCCTTTAAGATACCAAAACTGGTTTCCAAACAGGACAAACTTGTGTCTCATAAAGTGCCTTCTAGAAACATTTGGTGTTTCTGCCCCCCCCCCCCCCAGTGAACTGCTCCCCCATTTCAAATCTGGGGAATATGCATTCACAAAGACAGCATATTTCATGGAACGAAAATATCTCTATATAGCTTATCTATAGTTTAATCTTCCATCCCTTATTGAACGAAATCCACTTAGGTGGCACTCATATCACAAACCAATTATCTGGGTCAATCCATAATAACATGCAAATCAATTTAGGAAACCGTATCCCTGAAAAAGCAGCATAGATATGAAATAAATAAATGAATTTTGTGTCTCCATTTCTACTAGCTAGGGTCACAACACAGACAGTATACTGGGGGTCCATTGTGGTGGACCATGTTTCCTTGATGCTTTGACTATATGAGCTTGTCAGTATTGTATTTTTCATGCTGGCATGTGTCTCTCATTCTTCATCTGATATTGAATGTGAAAACTTGTAGCTTCACTGTGGTATATCATTGCTTCTTTGCCATGTTATTGTTTGTGGTATATGAATGTTTTTTTAACTATGTTATTTATAGGTGTGAATGAGACATTTTGCCTTTTAAATAGAACAAGAAAGAAACTCTTATATTAAGCGATCGTATTGTTGCATCCACTTCACTGCAACTTCTTGTTGACACATCTCTAAATGTTATCTGGAGGTGTCAGTGATCATTTCCACACAAATATGTGTTCTATCACTATGCTAAATCCTTACCCAAGTACAGACAGCCCCCAAGTTACAAACATCCAACTTACAAAGTTAAGAATGGGGGTGAGACAATTGGGAGTGAGAGAAAACTACCCCTCAGAAGGAAAAAAACACTCCTAGAAGAGTTATTATGCCAAAAAGATGTCTCCACTGAAACTTTATCACCAATCCTTGTTTCTACAACAAGCCAAATGTTTCAAAATCCAATTATCACAGGGACAGAAAGGGAGGTGAAATCTTCTGAACAGGGGCAACGACCCCCCCCCCCCCAAACCAATACCACAGGGGTGCTAACACTTCCCTATGCTATCCAAAGCTAATATTATTTATATATGGCTGGAGTTACACTTAAATATGTACCTGTTCTGACTTACATACAAATATAACTTAAGAAAAATAAAAGCTACAGAACCTAACTTGTTTGTAACTTCAGGGTTGCCTGTGCACACATATTGTATTGCTAGAGCAGGCATGGCAAACTAAGGCCCGGGGGCCAGATGTGGCATAAGGGCATGGTGGTCCACTGCATCCTAATATCAAAAAGACAAGGGAGGGGGGCATGCAACAGCTGAGAGCCCCCTGGAGCTCTCTCAGCCACCATGTTTCTCGTCCTCCTCCCGGCATAAGAACGGTGCGAGTGGCCCCATCTTTATGACAGGAGGACAGCTCAAGGAAGGCCCAAGGTGGCTGACTCATGAGCCACTGGCTGTTTCACCCTCCTCCTGACATAATGCTAGGAGGGCAGCCTGAGGATTGAGGGAGGAGGATTGAGGGAGGAGGATCAGGGCAGTTGCCATGTGTCTTCTCCCAGCATAATGATGGGGTAAGCAGTCCCGTACTTATATTGGGATAATAACCTGAGGGTGACCCCTGCCCTTCCCTTGGCCTGCCCACCTAGCGTGTGCCTGCCCCCCTCCTGCCCCAGCCCTCCTGGCCAGGCCTACACTGCAGCCCCAAGGCAAAAGAGTTTGCCCATGCCTGAGCTAGAGTGTTCAGCAACTTTTGAAGAGGGGAATGGTGTCTCCCTAGCTTTGGCATTTTTACATGAAATCAAAAGTGGTGTTAATTTGAAATATGGTCTTTGATTCAATAATACTCTTATGTGTTCATTTTGTTGTGAGTATCTTCTTCTAGAAGAAATGTGCCTGGGCTAATGTTTATCTACTTCTTTTTGAAAAACCAATCATTATTTGATTGTGCTAATCTCTCCTCCTTTTGATTCTGTCTAAAACACTGTATCCTGATTCAAACATTGCTGAGATACATTTAGAATTGGGGTGTGTATGCAGAGGAGATGGCTATAGCTTAATTTTAAAATCCACAATAGTGTCACAACCAAAACTAAATAATTTTAAAATTAACTGATTTTTACTATTTTATTTCATTGTATTCATTTAGTTTTAGTGTATCGTAAGTCACTTTGGTTTATTTAAAGTTACCCAAATATTTCCCAATAAAATTAGTAGCTGACAAAGGTTTTTTTAACATTATCTAAATCATGCCCTGAGAGTAAGTATGGAGAAGTAGTTTGAACATTGGAATATGACTCTGGAAACCAGTATTCAAAGAAACCGCTTCTACACAAATCTTGTCAAGAAAACCTCTGAGTAGATTTCCATTAGTGTCACCATAAAGCAGAGATAACATGAAGGCACACAACAACAAAATCATGCCCTACTTCGATGCATTTTTATTTAATCATTCTCAAGTCTTAAATATGGTTTTCTAGTAATTGTCACGAACACCGACTTAGAACTGCCCCTTTAACACACACGGGAGACGTAGCAAAGGCTAACTAGTTTTATTGAATATAAAATAGTCCAAAAGGCAATTCTCATTGAGAGATTAAGAATAAGGCAATCAGCAAAGCTGTAGTCCAATTAAGAAAGCAAAGTTCCAAAGGATAGTTCCAAAAGCAATCGTGGCAAAAGGCTTGGCAAAGTTTCCGGATTCACTCCGGATCAAAGCAAGGTATCCGCAGCAATGCGAATCAATAGCAAGGTCAGGACTTGGTCCAAGGCGAGCAAACTAGGCTCCGTGGTTCACTCCGCTTTCACGCCCTTCAGATCAGACGTGGCCGGAGAACTGAGGATCAGTTCCCACGGGCCGTTCTTAATCCTTCGGCCGGGCCCCTCGACGATCTAGGGCCCGGCGTCTCCAGTCTCTACTTTCCGAACGGTGACGATCTAGGGACAGATGCCAGCTCCTCCTGCCCTGCTCTATGTCCCTGCGTCTGTTATGGGAACGGCCCCGCTCTTCCAGTTCAGTATCGCTATCTCCTTGAGAAGCAGCCTCCCCCGAACTTTCCCAGCCGCTGGCCTCCATCTGCTGCTCGGCCAGGTCTTGGGAACCTCGGCCGTTTGGAAGCTCATAACTATCTCCGCTATCTGCTTCGCTGCCTCCCATCTCCACCTGGTCCGCTCCTTCTCCGGGAGAATGCTCCCACTCGAAATCCCAGGCTAAGCTCTCTGCAGGTGGACTGGGCAATTGCACTGCTGTCCAGTCTTGGTCTGGGCCTTCCAACTCATCCTCCGAGTCCCCTTCAGCCTGTGCGGGACCTAATGGCATCGGGACCCCCGGTGCCTCGCCCTCCCATTGGCACGAACGGGCCCATGGGTGCTACACTATCCCCCCCCTCAGGGCCCCCCCTGGGCCGCCCCCGGGGCTTAGGCTTGTCAGGATACTTGCGATGGAAACGGGCCACCAACTCCGGCGCGTGGACGTCGCGAGCCTTGACCCAAGCACGCTCTTCCGGGCCAAAACCTTTCCAGTCAATGAAATACTCCAACTTCCTGTACCGGATGCGGGCATCCAAAATGTCCTGCACTTCGACCTCCTCCCCGCCCTCCCGCATCACAGGGGGAGGAGGCGGCTGCGTCACATCAGGCCGCACCCCCTTCGCCGGGCGGAGCAAGGAGCGATGAAACACCGGGTGGAGTTTCATGTCCGCAGGGAGCTGGAGCTTGAAGGAAACAGGCCCCACCCGCTCCAAAACTTTGTAAGGCCCCAAAAACCGCGCATCCAACTTGCGGCTGGGGCGTTGCGTGGGCAGATTCTTGGTGGACAGCCAAACTTTATCCCCCACCAGAATCGCAGGACCCTCCTGGCGCCGCCGATCAGCCATCCGCTTGTAGTCGGCCTTCGCCTGGTCAATTGAGTACGTAGCAAGTCTTGAAGCGCAGTGAGCTCCTGGAGCCAATCCTTAGCCTCCGAAACGTCCCCAGACGGGTCCACCGGAGGGTAGAACCGAGGGTGGTGTCCATAGTTGGCAAAGAAAGGAGTCTCTTTGATG